>JAKCPI010021676.1:0-21652 GCA_023213315.1 Euborellia annulipes
AAATAAATGCCTGAACCCACAATAGATAATATATATTACAACGGTTATCGTCTAAAAGTCTTAAATGGCCTGAGTTGCCGAAAAGACTGTGTGAATGTGTGTGTGAGTGTGAGTGCGAATGAGAAAAAAAGTGTGAATGTTTTTTCAAAAAAAAAAAAAAAAAAATTTTATATCTTGAATTCTAATGTATCGGCGGAAACTAAATATATGTCGAGACACAAAAAATCTGGTGTGAAAGCACAGAACACAACTTTCTCTTATCAAAGGTAAGTGAAAGTTGTGTCCTGTGCGACCAGTCATACCAGAATTTTTTAAAAGTAATTAGAAAGAAATTGCAAAAATATTTTTCAATATTTCTAACCATTTAACTGAAATGCTCACCAACTTTAGAACGGCAAATAAAGAACTAGATTTACAAATCTTCTTTCTTCGCCTTTATCCCGCGGTGCGGAGTATGCGGTCATAGATTTTCGCGACCGAAAAAGAATAGAACAGGTCGGCCCGCCGCAAGGTCTGACATTTATTGAAAATATAGAAGGGAAGAAAATGATATGTAAAAAACAGAAGTGCTGCCAGTCCTAGCTAGGGTAGCTCGTGGTCGCCATCCACGTACCCACAAGATGTGGTGGGTCCCTGAGCTTTAAAGAACTAGATATAACCTACAAATATCTTATTCCAATGGTACAGTGACTACCCGTGACTGGCCGTGACGGCCACACTTCCTGATGTGGCCACACTTCCTGAAGCTTAGTCAACCAAACCAATATTTTTAAAATCAATAAATCATATTTCTAAGGCAACTGAAAGGGGAAAGCTACTTTCAAGACAACACTTCCGACGGCTAAGCATTTTGGTTGCCTAAGCTCAAGGCTCAACTCTCTAGCACATCAGGGACTTGTGACTACCTGGAGAATAAATTAATTATCCTGGGGGTTTTTTATTTGGGTAAGAGAGCCAAAAGTAACAATTTTCTTTACATTTAGGCATATGGTGTAGATCGCTCAGCGCCAGGGTTCCATAAGTTACAAAAAAAAAAACAGATTCCATTGTAGTTCAACTATAAAAAAAAACTACAGTATTTTTCATGTGTACACCAAACGTGACTATAGGCTATTTCTTTCTTTTTTTTATTTTTATTTCTTTTTTTCTTATTTGAGAAAATCTTAAAAAACTGAAAAAGTGCATCAGTAAAGTACTAATACTTTTTGGCCGATTACTTATTTTAATATATAGAAAGAAAGTCTTGCATTTATGCCAAAAATTCAATGTCGAGATTTTGATGGATATACACTTTTTGAGCCCCCCCCCTCCCGAGTCCTAAAAAATGGTCCTGCAAAATGGTATGTCTGCCTGTTAACAAAATATTCAAGAACAGACGAAAAGAGCCAGGAGTTTGAAATTTGATTATGGACCTAGATCTCAATTTTTTTTTTTTTTTTTTTTTTTTTTTTTTTGGAATGGGTGCATAAGGTCCGAAGACCTATAATGACCAATAGTCACATGCAGCCAGGAAGAAAATAAAAACAAAAGGAGAAGCATAAAGGGGAACTCAACTGTGGGAACTGAGAAGATGCCTGTTGAGGTTAGACTTGAAAGTCTGAAGATTGTAGGTTTTGGGGAAGATAGATGCAGGGAGCTTGTTCCAATCACGGGAGGTCATGGGGACAAAGGAAGAATGAAATTGATTTGTTCTGTTAGTCGTGATCTGAACAGCATAGGGATGCTGGGACGATGCCTCTCTTGTGTTCCGTGAATATGTTGCATTGGGTGGGATAATTGATTTTAATTCGGCAGAGCATTGACCATGGTAATACCTGTAGAAGAGAGATAGATTAGTCTAAAAAAGTAACAACATATATAGAAATGTATGATTTTATATTACATGAACCGGATCCACCGTTCCTGTAGGAATATTACTTAAATCTTTGTTCGTTCATATCATCTGTTAAATTTTTAATGAAATTTTGACAAATTATATTTAATTTAAAAAGAAAAATTAATAAACAACGCTTTCAGCGAGTTACCACTGATGATAATAATTTGGTGGGTTGTCTTTTTCAAACCACAGTCATTAAAGAACATTCTTATGTTAACACTAATAATCTTCCCACTTATATTCGGGTTAATAGAATCTTTAACACAAGTCGAAGAGGAAAAATATCTTTATTATTATTTAATTCCCTCTTTGATATGCATTCATATCTAAATAAGTGCGTTGATTTATGTTAAAAACATTACTGTAAGAATTAAATTAATTCTTTTTGCTGCTAAAGTTAATACAAGAACATAAATTGTTAAATACTCGATATATTTTATGCCCTATCAGGAGGCATTTTTTTCTTCTATTTTCAAGGCGTTGTATACAATAAATCAATATATAATCTGAAAATGAATTAAATGAGAGAAAAAGAGAAGAGATAGTAATATAATGGAAATGGACTGACCAATGAGCAACCGGTTGCTGTCGAATTTTGAATTTAAATTTTTTCACATATGGTGATTATATGTAATCTTGTAACCAAGAAAACGTAGAAAAATTATATAAACCTAAAGAATATTGAAAAATATTATATAATTATTTCACAAATCCGTACATAAATTTCGAATTTTTATCATCCTTAGCAGGTTTCTTAAATCTTTCTAAGTAGAGTGACATACAGGAAAAAAAAATTTATAATAAATGGAGATCCTGATATCCAATATCAATTGTCCAATTAGAAAGGCCAATACACTTTAATTTAATGGATCCTTCGTTTTAAATGCTGAGATTTCTATATCTATTGATCGACGCTTATTTTTAGCATATTTTCACTTTCACTGGCCGTCTGTGAGTTTTGCTCCTCAAAAATTACAATATGGTCACACATTTTTTTTTAAAATCTATTAGTTTCTAGCCGCAATGTCCTCCTTTGGCGGGCTAGTTTATTACCAACATACTTACATAAATTCAATTATTAATCTGGCTGTCAGTAGTCAATATAAATCTTTGGGAAGGAGTCAGCCAAGGAAAAAATAAAAAACAAATTTATCTGTCGACATCACGCTCTTTCTCAGGACAGTCTAAGTGTCAATTGGGTAGTAATTCGAATATCAATGACATCAATAAACTAAACTTTAACCACATTAATAATGCATTATGTCAAATCCAGATGAAGCGAAATCAAAAAATAAAAGAAATAATTCTCCTAATCCGGAGATGCGTGGCGATTCGCCGGAAGTTGAAATAAAAGAAAAATGACTTCATGATTCGCAGCATAGTCAAAAAAAAGGGATCTGACAAAACACATGGAAATTAAATGACGGCGCATCGATCTGTGTTAAATAAAAAAAGTACATTTTGGCCAAAACAACTACCATCTGTAAAAATTGACACTTCGACTATCCCGATGAAGAACGTGATTCAAGCTCGAAACGTTGAGAGATAAATTTGTTTTTTGCTTGATTGCCTCCATCACATACATTTATACATAAATTATGTTTTTTTTTTCTTTATAAATAGGGGTTCCATACATGGGCGTACCCAAGATCAAATCTAGGAGGGGGCATGGTCAGATCATGGTCGTCCAGGGGGGGGCAGATCATGGTAGTCCAGATTGTGACATAGCTATTTTTTATATAGAGGGGTAAAGCCTTCGAATTAAAGGCCTAAAAACCCTCGAGTCCTAACAAAAAGAATCATTCCCCGTCGCCAACCACCAATTTTGTTTCGTTTCATCACTTTATAAACATTTAATTTTTTTTTTGTTGCTTCTAGGGGGGGGCAGCTGCCCCCCCTGCCCCTCGCTGGGTACGCCCATGGTTCCATACCTCTAATCTTTACTTTTAGAATACTTTTTGTTGAATTGCAAATATATGAGATTGCAAATGAGGGTCGCAGGATATACCAGCCCCTAAAAAGTTTGGAATAGTACGTATAAGAGTGAGTTCCGGGATGGCCGAGCTTGAGCTCGGTGGTTTTTTATTTTGATATAAAATTGGAAAAAACTGAAAAACTATATATATTATACCTCAGTAAAGTACTAATACTTGAAGTTATCCCAAAGATAAAACCTATTTTAATTTCATTTTGTTACTTACAATTTGAAATAAATCAGACTGAATCTTTGAGAAAATTTGAAAAAATAATAGAGTACATCAGTAAAGTACTAGTAGGCCTGGTTTCCCAAAGACGAGATCAATCTTAGTTTGTTTTCTATACCACAAATAATAAATATTTAAAATTTGAAAGAAATCTTTAAAGGGAATTTCGAGAAAATTAGAAAAAACTAAACAAGTACACCAGTAAAGTACTAGTACCCGAATTTTCCCAAACATGAGACCTAGCACAATTTCATTTTGAGACCACAAATAGTATATATTTAAAATTTTAAAAAAATCGTTAGAGCCGTTTTCGAGAACTGATATGCTTATATATAAACAAACAAACATACATTGCTCGTTTAATAGTATAAGATAAGATAAGATAAGATGGCTGTAGATATAAATTATTAGTGCAAAACTTTTCATGAATCCCCAAAAATCCATTCTGGGATTCACGCCTGCACTTTTATCCCATTATAATTGTTACCTTATAAAATCTTCTCCCGCTAGGTAGAATTCTAGCCCCACGATCTTTTAGGGTTTCCAATTCTGACGATGAGCTAGAAACAGACAGCTGGGTATGATACCTCGAGATTTTAATCAAATCTCGTATTTTAGTTATCACAAACCAATTGTTTCTTTCTATATAATTTATAATTGATCTTTGATTTCATATTTTGACCTGACAACTTAGTGGAGATCTTTTAATATCTTAATTCCTTTCATATGCCTTATTTCGTGAAAGTAAGAAAAAGGGTTCTAGAGGAGAAAGCTTCTTTCCCTCCCCCATTAATTAATCACCTTCGAGTTTCGATTGAATCTCAACGGAGGCCTAATTGACTACAAATTAATTATTACGTCATCATGCTTAGGCTAGAGCCGAGTCATCTTGTTTGTTTGCTTAAAAAAGATTCATCAAATCGTGCATCTCGAGGAGCATTCTCTATTTATAGGGTGTTTCGCACTTGTAACAATTTTTAACGTAAATAAGCATTTGATTATATTAAATAGGGGTATATTAAATATATTAAATTAGGGCAGTATTCATAAATAACTAAGATTTTATTTCAATCTTCATCTCAGGTAGGAATGTGGTTTGGCTACTAAAAAGATAATAATCGATTGACAAATTAAATTTAATAAATTAGATAATTTTAAGTAGTGTATAACAAATTTTTATTTTATTAAGCCTCATCTTCAAATGTCTTTCTAGTATAATTAAATAGTATCTTTTGACAAAGTTAAACTTTGTGGACGAAAAATTTCAAGGATTAAAAAATCTTGTCTAATTTAAAATTTGATATTAATTTTGAGAAATAAAGAATTAGTTTGAGTTTAAGTTTGGTAAATAAAAAAAAAACTGGTGTGATAGTTTTCTCTTAACTTCCATAATCGAAAGTTGTATTCTGTGCTTGTCACACCATTTTTTGTGTCAACATATATTTAGTTTTAGTAGTACGGTACATTTGAATTCAAGATTTAAAATTTGACTTAAATAGAATTTTAAATGTTTGGACCCCCAATAGATATTATAAATAATAACGGTTATCGTCAAAATCTTAATTGGTCTAAGTTGCCGAAAAGACTGTGTGAATTGTGTGTGAGTGTGAGTGTCAATGAGAAAATTTAAAATTTATAAACATGGAAAAACATTTATATTTTGTTACCATGGCAACCATTTCTTCTATCTTTCCTATGAATTACAAGAGTAAAAACGCTTCGAAAAATTTCAAGGGCAAAATGACAATCTAAATAAAAAATAATTGATTTTTGAATTTTAATCAAAATCGTTGGAGCGAATTTTTAGAAAATCGAAAAAAACTAAAAAAAGTACATCAATAAAGAACTGATGTAGTTTTTCAGTTTTTTTTTTCGATTTTCTCAAAATTTCCTCCACCAAAATATTTTAAAATTCAAAAATCAATTATTTTTTTAGATGCTCTTTAAAATGTATATTCTCATTTTTTGGCCAATTTTAGGCCAATTAAAATCTTATTTTCACGGCTCAGAGAGGTGCCTAACTTAAATATATAAACTATAATTGCGTGGTACTCACAGCTAATATAGTAATTAATTACTTAAATATAAAATTTCAACCTCCTAGCTCAATTTCTTCATGCTTTAAATTTAACACACACAGACAGACCATGTTGTGAAAACCACTTTTCTGGACTCACGAGACCTCAAAACGTGTATATCCATCAAAATATCGACAGGGCAAAGATAAAAAAAAAACGTTAAAGAAAGTATAAAGATTTTAACATATTTTAAATAATAATTGTATTTATAAGAAAATACTTTATTATTTTTTATTGATAGGCGACCTAGGTTTCGGAGAAAGAGGGAAGTCATGGTTCGAGTTCAAGGGGCGCGATTTGCCCAACCAAAACACAAATTCTTCTCGCAAACTGTCTTTATCTTAAACGATTTATTGACTGTCTAATTCACAGTCTATTGGGCGTTGATTGAAAAGATTCCAACGTTTTCAAACAAAACTCTAGTTACCATTTATTAAGTTACAAATTCTTTCACTGGAAAAAAAAGTTTATTTCGTCTTCGATGAAACAACATTTAGAGAAAAAAATAAATATAAATAAATAGAGTCAAAGTCGGCGATATTTCACCTTTTGACATATCCAAGACATGTTACAAATACTGGAGCAGGATTATCCTTTTCGGATGTCATATTGTTTTTTTTTCTCTGTTAGAAATTCGGCCGCCAGAAGTCAGAAAGGGAGAGAGGGAGGGACGGAGATGTAATAAATAATCCTCTCCCGTGTAATAGCTGGGGATTGGTATGCAAATGCGAGGACCGGATGTGTGCAAGCGCGCCAACCTTTATATATATTAAAATGATGATGAATTCAACAACCACAACAGATGGACCAAAATGGAATGAAAATTTTACAAATTAATATATTAAAGTGTTTATTTCTTTCATTTATAATTCGTAATGAATTTTATATATGCTAATAAGTTGATTTAATGAGAAAATTCATGCAAATTTATGAGAGGGACAAAGACTTTGAAAATTGAAGAAATGTTTATTTAGATTTGATTAAAAAAATTATTTTTTGTTTTTACTTTACAAGAAATGAATGATTACCTTCGGTAATCGAAAGTTGTGTACTTTGCTTGCCACACCAGATTTTTTGTGTCGACATGTATTTAATTTCCGACAGTACGGTACATTCGATTTTCGAGATGTAAAATTTATATGGAAAAATATTTATATTTTGTTACCATGGCAACCATTTCTCCTATCTTTTCTATGAAGTACAACAATAAAGTGGTTTTCAGAAGATTTCAATGACAAAATGAGAATATACATTTTAAAGAGAATCTAAAAAATAATTGTTTTTGAATTTAAAAAAAAAATCTTTGGAGCAAATTTTGAGAAAATCGAAAAAAAAAAAACTGAAAAAGTGCATCAGTAAAGTACTAGTACTCTTTGGCCGATTTTATTCAAAAGCTTCGTGTCACGTCCCAGGGGGGTGCCTAACTTAAATATAAAATTTCAACTTCCTAGCTCTTTCCGTTCTTGAGATATTTTGTTCACAGACAGACAGACAGACCATGTCGCGAAAACCACTTTTTTGGATTCAGGGGACCTCAAAACGTGTATTCCATCAAAATCTCGACATCGAATTTTTGACATGAAACCAATACTTTCTCTCTCTGTATATTGACATATATATATATATATATATAGGTAAGAGAAAGTAACAAAACTTTTTTATAAATTATCAAAATATCATAGCCCTACAAAAACTACCTTATCTTTTATTAATCAATCGTAAACATTAAGATTTTTTATTACCATTATTTCCGCTTTTACTATCAAATGCATTGTTTTAGAAATAACTAAAGGTTCCTTATTACCACCCCTCTTTTTTAGTTCTTTTCTTATTGTTAGAGCCACGTAGGTTGAAGAATGAGAGGTGCAAATCCCCGGAACACGCCCAATCTGGAGGAGAGTATTTTCTTTTCTCTTTTGATGATAAGCCATCTCCAAATGTCGACGACAAATAGGTATCATTTGTGTGGAGTGCGTGGGCGGAGGGCATCCAAGTCCATCTGATGTAGTTCTTTGCCGAGAGGAGTAGAGTTTACTCCATCTACACTTGATGGCTTGTAAAACATCATCCGAAAGAGAAAGAGAGAGAGAGATACAACGACACCATCTCTTTATTAAGCTTCTCCCTATTTTAACGAATTTCAAAATTTGGTTTATTTATTAATGATGTTCTTTTTTATCGTATAAATGTTGTTAATTGAAAGATAACAATTTAGATATGAAACATTTATTTTCTTGTGGGAGAAAAAGCTACAAAGTTATTTATTGTTATTGATGAAAAATTCCTAACATCAATGTCCCAGTTTCTCTTGAAAATAGTTTAAGGCTCAAATATTTAAGATAGAGATACTCGCTTGGCATGGAATAGTAATATTTTTAATTAAAAGAGGTACTAGTAGTTTAATAATGTACTTTTTTTCAATTTTAATGTGTAAAGAAAAGAATTGCAGCTAGATGTATTTATTTTATTATGCTAACCTTTCAGTCTTTATCAAGATCATCCTCAGAGTTCGCGGGCTGTATTAAAGGAAATATATCTAGCTGCACATTAATTTACACATTAATGATTATCCAGCTATAAAATACATATCTTGCTACTTCTTAAAATTTTCACAAAAATGGCTCTAACGTTTTTGAATAAAATTCATAATTCAATGATTTTGGGAATTAGTCTTCCCATATTTTCCCATATTTGGTTATAAATTTTATTTAATCGTACACTCAGCGAGTAGGGTACTTACTTCTTGGAGAGGTTTAGGCCTTTTCAGTACAAAAACACCGATGTCGGTTTCAACTAGGGTCCGACCCAAACAAAATTTTCACCCGAAACCGAAACCGAATATTCGCCCTCCCCCCTTTTTTTCCCCCCAACCCCCAAACAAAAACAAAAATATTTTTTTTAAAAAAAATTTTTTTTTTATATTTTTTTTTTTTTTTTTTTTTTTTTTTCTCCCGTGAAAATCATTTTACCTTTTTTTTAGGGAAAAAAAATTTTTTTCCCTTTCAAAAAAAAAATTTGACCTTTTTTTTACTTTCTCTTACCTATGTATATATGTAATATATATAGAGAGAGAAAGTATTGGATTCATGTCAAAAATTCGATGTCGAGATTTTGATGGATCTTCACGTTTTGAGGTCCCCTGAATCCAAAAAAGTGGTTTTCGCGACATGGTCTGTCTGTGTGTGGGTGGGTGTGTGGGGTGTGTGTGTGTGTGTGTGTGTGTTCAATTTTAAGCATGAAGGAATTGAGCTACGAGGTTGAAATTTTATATTTTAGTTAAACACCCCCCGGGACCGGAAAAATAAGCTTTTAATCAAAATCGGCCAAAGAGTACTAGTACTTTACTGATGTACTTTTTCAGTTTTTTTCGATTTTCTCAAAATTTGCTCCAACGATTTTTTTTTAAATTCAAAAATCAATTATTTTTTAGATGCTCTTTAAAATGTATATTCTCATTTTGCAATTGAAATCTTCTGAAGACCACTTTACTCTTGTATTTCATAGGAAAGATAGGAGAAATGGTTGCCATGGTAACAAAATATAAATATTTTTCCATACTTATAAATTTTACATCTGAATTCAAATGTTCCGTATGCCCCCGAGTTTGGCGTAGTAGGTAGAGCGCCTCCCTCCTATACCAAACGTCGCGGGTTCGGACCCAGGCAGTCCGATGATTTTATTTAAGCCATTTGGATACCAGATGGCTTAAATAGAAATGCCTCAACCCACAATTTATATATCAATCACAACGGATATCGTCTAAAGTCTTAAATGGCCTGAGTTGCCGAAAAGACTGTGTGAATGTGTGTGTGATTGTGAGTGTGAATGAGAAAAAAGTGTGAATGTTTTTTTATAAAAAAAAAAAAAAATGTTCCGTACTGTCGGGAACTAAATATATGTCGACACAAAAAATCTGGTGTGACAAGCACAGAACACAACTTTCGATTATCGAAGGTAAGAGAAAGTTGTGTGCTGTGCGCCAGTCACACCAGATTTTTTTTTTTGCATGCGAGTCTCATCCCATTTTTTCAGACTCTGGTTTCGGCCGGCCGAAAGGTTCGGCCACTTTTTGGCCGAAACCGAAACTACGGCCGAAACCATGATTTTTGTCCGAAACTGGCCGAAACCGTAACCGAAACCGAATATTCGGTCGGTTCCTAGTTTCAACAGCATACTGCTGATTTTCATTAGTTTTACTTTCTCTTACCTATGTATATATGTAATATTAGGGTGGCTCTTATTTTTCGAAGTTGGAAATTTATTCGCGCTACCCCCTAGTTTGGTGCCATTGCCAAAAAAAATAACCTGTGTAAAATTTCAGCTCAATCGGATAAGGGGAAAGGGTGCCCCAAGGGCCCTGAAAATTGAAAAAAAAATCAGAAAATATTCATTTTATTTATTTATCTTGTTAAATATAAATTATATACAAAAAAGTGTTATATAAAAGTTGTAGATCTATAAAAAATGCACATAATAACATCTATCAGTTTTTTATGTACGGCTAACGGTTTCAGAGAAAACCGCGAAAATCCATTTTTACTTTCTCTTACCTATACATGTAATATATATAGAGAGAGAAAATATTTGGTTTCATGTAATAAATTTGATGTCGAGATTTTGATGGATATACACGTTTTGAGATCCCCTGAGTCCAAAAAAATGGTTTATGCAACATGGTCTGTCTCGGTGGGGGTGGGGTGGGGGTGGGGGTGGGGGTGTTTTGTGAACAAAATATCTCATGAACGAAAAGAGCTAGGAGGTTGAAATTTTATATTTAATTAAAGTACCCCCCTGGCACGTCACACGAAGCTTTAGAACAAAATCGGCCAAGAAGTACTAGTACTTTACTGATGTACTTTTTCAGTTTTTTTTATTTTCGATTTTCTCAAAATTCGTTCTAACGATTTTGATTAAAATTCATAAATCAATTATTTTTTAGATGATCTTTGAAATATATATTCTCATTTTGCCCTTGAAATATTTTGAAGCACACATTACTCTTGTACTTCATAGAAAGATAGGATCAATGGTTCTCATGATAACAAAATATAAATATTTTTCTATATTTATAAATTTTACATTTTAAAATTCACATGTACCATACTTTTGGACACTAAATATATGTTGACACGAAAAATCTGGTGTGATAAGCACAGAACACAACTTTCAAATAATTTTTTTATCATGAGAACCATTGATCCTATCTTTCTATGAAGTACAAGAGTAATGTGTGCTTCAAAATATTTCAAGGGCAAAATGAGAATATATATTTCAAAGATCATCTAAAAAATAATTGATTTATGAATTTTAATCAAAATCGTTAGAACGAATTTTGAGAAAATCGAAAATAAAAAAACTGAAAAAGTACATCAGTAAAGTACTAGTACTTCTTGGCCGATTTTGTTCTAAAGCTTCGTGTGACGTGCCAGGGGGGTACTTTAATTAAATATAAAATTTCAACCTCCTAGCTCTTTTCGTTCATGAGATATTTTGTTCACAAAACACCCCCACCCCCACCCCCACCCCCACCGAGACAGACCATGTAGCATAAACCATTTTTTTGGACTCAGGGGATCTCAAAACGTGTATATCCATCAAAATCTCGACATCAAATTTATTACATGAAACCAAATATTTTCTCTCTCTATATATATTACATGTATAGGTAAGAGGAAGTAAAAATGGATTTTCGCGGTTTTCTCTGAAACCGTTAGCCGTACATAAAAAACTGATAGATGTTATTATGTGCATTTTTTATAGATCTACAACTTTTATATAACACTTTTTTGTATATAATTTATATTTAACAAGATAAATAAATAAAATGAATATTTTCTGATTTTTTTTCAATTTTCGGGGCCCTTGGGGCACCCTTTCCCCTTATCCGATTGAGCTGAAATTTTGCACAGGTTATTTTTTTTGGCAATGGCACCAAACTAGGGGGTAGCGTCAAAAAAAATCTCAAAAAAATTTTTCCCCAGTAGTAGCTAAGAGCCACCCTAATGTAATATATATATAGAGAGAAAGTATTGGATTCATGTCAAAAATTCGATGTCGAGATTTTGAAGGATCTTCACGTTTTGAGGTCCCCTGAATCCAAAAAAGTGGTTTTCGCGACATGGTCTGTCTGTGTGTGTGTCTGTGTGTCTGTGAACAAAATATCTCAAGAACGAAAAGAGCTAGGAAGTTGAAATTTTATATTTAAGTTAGGCACCCCCATGGGACGTGACACGAAGCTTTTGAACAAAATCGACCAAAAAGTACTAGCACTTTACTGATTCACTTTTTCAGTTTTTTTCGATTTTCTCAAAATTTGCTCCAACGATTTTTTTTAAAATTCAAAAATCAATTATTTTTTAGATTCTCTATAAAATGTATATTCTCATTTTGTGATTGAAATCTTCTGAAGACCACTTTACTCTTGTACTCCATAGAAAAGATAGGAGAAATGGTTGCCATGGTATCAAAATATAAATATTTTCCCATACTTATAAATTTTACATCTTGAATTCAATTGTACCCTACTGTCGGAAACTAAATACATATCGACACAAAAAATCTGGTGTGACAAGCACAGTACACAAAATTCGATTACCGAAGGTAAGAGAAAGTTGTGTGCTGTGCGCCAGTCACACCAGATTTTTTGTTAGTACCTTTATAGGTGAATTTGATAAAAAAAATCCTTCTCCACGAACAAATCTTTTTCTATACAACTGATATCGGCACAAAAAAGTGAGTGTAGATATGGAAATTAAATATATGTAGGCTCAAAAATTCTGATGTGAGTGATAAGATATCTGGGCAGTCATAGCAAAATTTTTGTCATTCAACCTAGATTGTAAAAATTATTCCGGAATTGATATATTCCTATGAATTTTCACTTGTTGAGAGGAGCAGTTTTCCCGTAGTCATGGTGAAGTTTAGAAAATTATCAAATTAGCAAATTTGAACAATAATCATTATTTTACAAATATGAGAAGGATGGAAGAAGCAAGGAAAGAAATCAGACAAAAATTTAATCAATCTTTATCTAATTTTTAATTTCGATTGCCGAGGTTTCGGAAGCAAATAGTGTCCTTCCTCAGTTAGTAAAATACAGTTGGGCGTATTTTTTTTTAATGACAATATAACATCACACTTCATGGGTGTGTAATACATTCTTTTTAACTGTATATGAAATATTTGATGAACTCCACGGCGCCTTTCGCATTAAATGCGAGTCGATGAGTTCAAATCAAATATATATATTCAAAAATAATGCATAACACACCCTTTAAGTGTGATGTTATATTGTTATTTAAAAAAATACGCCCATCTATATTTTACTAACTACCGATTGTCTTGTGAAAGGTCGTGATTTGCGTCCGAAACGTCGGCAATCGAAATTAAAAATTAGATAAAGATTGATTAAATTTTTGTCTGATTTCTTTCGTGGCCTTCCTTCTCATATTTGTAAATTGTCCAGGCATCACTATTTTATGTACAGTGGGAGACAATATTAAGTCCCACCCATTCGTTTTCTACTTGTGATTATTTCATTGTTTTTAAAAAAATTTTATATTTTTTTTTAATGGAAACGTTGATGGTTCAAACTTTGAAAACTCCCAATAAAGATTTTCATTTGTTTTTTTTTGTTTTTTTTTTTTTAAAGAATGAAATAATTATAAGTAGAAAACGCATGGTGGGACTTAATATTGTCCCTCAATGTACATTGGTCCGAGAAATGTAGAGATCCCCATCGAGTACTAACTATGCATGTTTGCTACCCAAAGAAAAAAGAAACTCGTCCACGGAGCTCTCATTTCCCTAATAAATAACATTAATTTAAATAATTGAAGTATAATAATCTTATTCAAAGGATAAATATAATCCTTTTCATCATCATCATTATTATTATTAGGCATATATAATTAGTACTAATTTATTTTTTCTTTTTTTTTCAAAACCAATTAATTTTTTTCATAAACTTGGTTTAAGATAATTTCTTCATTTCAAGATTTGTGTTACATTAAGAGCAAAGTAATTCTTTAATGGTCCACTTAGAGTTGTTGCGTGTGGATTGCGAGTGCATAAATTACAATCCCCCTCCCCCTCCCCCCCTCATCCTCTAACTTCTAACGACTGACTCTCTTCCCGGGCAATAAACATTGGAAAACTAGACAGAGAGTTTTTATCACTCGATTAAAATCTGATTAGAACCAGGAGAGGAGTAACATCTAATCCTGACCATCAAAGAAAGAAAAAATATTTTTATATTTAAATCTTTATTTTTTTCTTTCTCACTTGATTTTCCTATTTTGACTCTTCTGTTTTTGTTGTTCTAATATTGCAATAATTAGAAATAAAAAAATCTGGTGTGACTGGCGCACAGCACACAACTTTCTCTTACCTTCGGTAATCGAAAGTTGTGTACTGTGCTTGTCACACCAGATTTTTTGTGTCGACATGTATTTAATTTCCGACAGTACGGTACATTCGATTTTCAAGATGTAAAATTTATATGGAAAAATATATTTTGTTACCATGGCAACCATTTCTCCTATCTTTTCTATGGAGTACAAGAGTAAAGTGGTCTTCAGAAGATTTCAATGACAAAATGAGATGAGAATATACATTTTAAAGAGAATCTAAAAAATAATTGATTTTTGAATTTAAAAAAAAAAATCGATGGAGGAAATTTTGAGAAAATCGAAAAAAATCTGGTGTGACTGGCGCACAGCACACAACTTTCTCTTACCTTCGGTAATCGAAAGTTGTGTACTGTGCTTGTCACACCAGATTTTTTGTGTCGACATGTATTTAGTTTCCCACAGTAGGGTACAATTGAATTCAAGATGTAAAATTTATAAGTATGGGAAAATATTTATATTTTGATACCATGGCAACCATTTCTCCTATCTTTTCTATGGAGTACAAGAGTAAAGTGGTCTTCAGAAGATTTCAATCACAAAATGAAAATATACATTTTATAGAGAATCTAAAAAATAATTGATTTTTGAATTTAAAAAAAAATCGTTGGAGCAAATTTTGAGAAAATCGAAAAAAACTGAAAAAGTGAATCAGTAAAGTTCTAGTACTTTTTGGTCGATTTTGTTCAAAAGCTTCGTGTCACGTCCCATGGGGGTGCCTAACTTAAATATAAAATTTCAACTTGCTAGCTCTTTTCGTTCTTGAGATATTTTGTTCACAGTCACACGGACACACAGACACACACACAGACAGACCATGTCGCGAAAACCACTTTTTTAGATTCAGGGGACCTCAAAACGTGTATATCCTTCAAAATCTCGACATCGAATTTTTGACATAAATCCAATACATTCTCTCTCTATATATTAACATATATAGAGGTAAGAGAAAGTAATTAGAATTTTGAAGAAAAATTATCATGTTTAGTGGTTAGAGTGCTGGCTATTTGTACCAAGGGTCGCGGGTTTGACAATTTATTTCAATTGGATTGGCTACGTTTCGAGTCCAAATCTTCAAGGCTAAAAATTATTGACAAAGATGTGAATAAGTGCGATGGATTTACAATATTCTAACAATATTTTAATTTTAATCATTCTTTCGTTTTCCTTATGTCGCTGAAATTTTAATTTTCATTCTTCGGCTCTCAAGATGCTTTAGACCAGTTCCCGAAACGTCAGCCTGGAACGGCACAATAAAAGAAATAATTTTGGCTGAATATATCTTGGAATTTTTTTTTGACTCCGCCTTAATACTTCCAGTCACAAAGACATAGCTCACAATATTTTAATATGTAATATCATTTCATGTGTTTGAAAGAGCTAAGATATGTTAAGTTTTTCAACCAATCATTTTTAACATTAGAGGAAATTTTAAAATTCTGAACTTTATCATTAGTAATATTAATATTAATAGTAGTAGTATCACTTTTATCATTAGTAAAAGAATTAGTTTTTCGGTTTACCTGTGGATTATTTGTAAAAATTACAAAGTTTCGAACATTCATTCTGTGGCCTTCTTTAGGTACAATTCAGCTAAGATAAAGATGTATTAATTTTGAAATAAATTTTGTCTGGGACGTGTTGCGAACCCTTGACCTTTGGTATCCGAAGCCAATGCTCTACCTCTGATTTGGTATCCAAATAGCTTAAATAAAATCATCGGATAGCCTGGGATCCGAACGCCCGACCCTTGGTATACAAGGCAGGCGCGATATCAACTACGCCAAGCCAGGGGGCTTATTTTTTCAAAAAAAGATTAAATTCATGGTTATATAAATAAAAGATGAATAATTCCCTACTGAAGAGATTATTACTAAACAAAATATGGAATCTGAAATTTTATTTGAAATCAGATAAAATTCTCTAATCTAATAAATAATCTCGCCTTGATAATAACCTTGAATTTTAATTTACCCTTAAAATAATAATAATAATAATTCAATAGTCTTTCACTGACCGAAAGAAATTTTTTTTTTAGTTCCTTGGACGGAGAATTGATAATTGGTTAGAATTTGCGCCGCCGTAGGGTAGCTCTTAGTTGGGACCATTTGATTGATTCGATTCACTCAAATTTATTAAAAGCTAGTAATTGGCCAGTAATCAATCGCTTTCAAAATACTATTAATAGATTGTATTGGGAACAAAATCAATCAAATAATCGAATTCAAAAAATTGATGTGACCACGTAGATTACACAACTTTCTGCTCTCAACGAATTAAAATTTATAAAAATTTCTATTTCAACTGATATTGCCAGGAGATATTTATCTTTGCCATAATAGTCAGTAACTATAAAGTGTCAATTTCTTAGAGAGGTTGAGAATGAAGTGAGTAGAGAACCGGTCACTCTTGGGATTCCGGAACACAAATGATTCACGTCTCACCTGTCCAGTCCGATTGCGCAATTTGAGGAGAGAAATCTCCATAAAAAGAAATATCTCTACCTTATTAAAATATGAAAATATATATACCTATTTGCATATACAATTGAGACCTTAAAAGGAGGACTTTTTTGCACTTTGGATCACACGGATATATTTAAATTAATAAAAATAACAATAATACTTTATATGGAAAAAAAATTATTGTTTTATTCAAATTTATGACCAAAACAAAATTATGTTTATTCCTTAATTGACAGCAACTCGTAATGTAGAGGCCAAGGTGATAGATAACAACCTTGAGATACAGATTCGGATTTATTTATTTTTTTTTAATCAAATACCATTATATAAATATAGGAGCTATTTCCTGAATATCATCTACCTCATCTCATTACAATATCTTTATTTTTAGATTGTTATTGAATTTCTTTAAACATCTTCTTTCGGTCTAAAATCACTAAAAAGAAAATAGTTTTTATTAAATCTTAATATAACTTTTATCTTTTATTAAAATTAAATATTAGGCGTGTTTTTTACTTTCTTTTGCTTGCTTATACATGGGCGTAGCCAGACATCTTGTTAGGGGAGGCCAACCCCTCGTTAGAGCGAGAGGGGGGGGTTTGCAATTAATATATACATGGGTTATTAATTATTTATTTAAATAAAAAAAAATTAAATTAATATAGTGGATTGGGGCGTTAAAAAAATATATTTGTTTTTTTTTAATTTTTAGGACAAGCCAGGGGGGGCAAAGGCCCCTCCTGCATCCCCCTGGCTACGCCCATGTGCCTATATATGTAATAAATAGTGAGAAAGAAATACGATCATGTCAAAAATTCGATGTCGAGATTTTGATGGAAATACATATTTTGAGGTCCCCTGAGTCCAAAAAAGTGGGTACCGCAAATTGGTCTGTCTGTCTGTATGTATGGACAAAATCTCAAGAACGAAAAGAGCTAAGAGATTGATATTTTATATTTAATTAATGTAGAAACTGGCTGTGTAGAATTGATTGAATTCAAGCCATTTGAATACTAAATGGCTTAAATAAGAATGCCTGGATCCCCAATATGTATATTAATCAATAACGGATATTGTCAATCTTATATGGCCTGAGTTGCCAAAAAGACTGTGTGAATGTGTATGTGTGTGTGTGAATGAGAAAAAGTCGGAGTGTTAAAAAAAAAAAAAAAAAACTGAAGATGGCCTGATTAAATCGGCCGAAACGTTTTGCGAAAAAGGAGTCTACCTGACTGCATCTCTCTTCAACCCCTCATTTTATATTTAAGTTAGGTACCCCACCGGATAGTTAAAACAAATTTTTAACAAAATCGGCCAAAAAGTACTAGTACTTTGCTGAAGTACTTTTTCAGTTTTTTTTTTTTTTTTTTTTTTTTTTTTTTTTGATTTTCTTAAAATTGACTCTAACGATTAAAATTCATAAATCAACTATTTTTTACCCAATGGCCTACGGCTGGAAGGGGCAAATAAATAGAAAAAAAAAAACTATTTTTTAGATGCTCTTTAAAAGGCATATTAGTAAAATAAATTTTTCGTGGAAATTGTTTGAACTAGGCCTACACTTTACTGATGTAGTATTTCAGATTTTTCAAATTTATTTTACGACTCTTCCTTCAATAGAGCCATTCGTTAAATCCCTATAGGGATTTGTATGTTAATTTCGATTCAAAAGAGGGTCGTCCCATTTAGAACTTTTTACACATTTAAATTTTTTTTTTCCAATTTTGTATTTATTTAGGATTCTCTATTGTGTATAAAAACAATTTTGAAAAATAACCATAGTGTATTTCAAGCAGTCAACATTTAAAATAGAATTGAAATACACAGAGCCTATGGAAATATTGAATCAATTCACTTTTTTACTTAATATCACAAACCTCAAGTTTGAAACTAAGGTGATATGGGAAACTAAATATATCCCGACTGCTGCGACAGCACAGTAGGCCTACACAAATTTCTATTGCCGAAGTTAAGAGAGAGGTATTCTGTGCGTTTAATCACACTGGATTTTTTTATAATTATTTTATTAACATTTCAAATTATACTAATTTTTA
The DNA here is from genome assembly GCA_023213315.1 of Euborellia annulipes. NCBI lineage: Eukaryota > Metazoa > Arthropoda > Insecta > Dermaptera > Anisolabididae > Euborellia > Euborellia annulipes. Next base: position 19,086 of record JAKCPI010021676.1, read on the forward strand.
TACGTGTCCTCATTTAATATATGTTTCATACAATAGTTTTCTAAATAATCCTATAACCCATCAAAAGAAAGTGATATTGATAACTATAATCCAATTCTATCGCGAGTAAATGTATTAATTAGGAATTTCTTGAACAATAATGGTCCTATAGCCCATTTGTGTGTGAGATTATAGAAATTACCAATTAATACCTTTTTTTCTTGTTAGATTCAATTATACTTATCAATATCTTGTGCAGGTTACAGCTTGTCGTAGACGGCAAGAGGCTACCTGTCTTGGGGGTATAGAGCATTTAGTAGTGAGTGTGTCGCCGAAGAGAGAGGTTGAATCCACGTTGGATTCTCTCTCATGGGCTTTATACATTTAGTGTTGTGAGTGCCATTGAAGAGTGCAGTTGGGCGCCCCTTGGTCTCCCGACAAAAAAGTCAATTTCTCATAAACTACGAGCCCGATTTCGGTAAATTTCTTCCCAATTATATTATACATTTATATTTTAATTATTTATAATATTATTTAAGAATATTTTTACCTTTAATTGATAAATTAGCAATTCGTCTCAAAATTTTTTTTGTGAGGTAGGAATCAAAACAATTTTATTCCTTTTAAGTAAGAGAAAATTTTATTTTTTAACATTCCTATCTTAAGAGATATTTCATAATTTATTAATTTATTTTGAAAATTCCAAAAATACACGCTTTACATAAATAAATTGTATATTATCGATGGCTCTCAAGTAATTTAGGCATCTAAGATTTAATTCAATATGTTCTCCGACGTTTCGGGTGCTCGAGACACCCTTCCACAGGCCAGAGCCCTTGTTATGTTATTTTTTAAAATAAATATCTGACCATCTATGATATATTTATTTCTTCTATTCCAAAGTAGACCGTTTCGATTCTCGATAAGATCATTAACAACTATTTCAATGTTCATTCTCTTCTTTATAATGCATTATTTCTTTTTAAGTGTTCAAATTGAAAAAAAAATAAATCATAACTGCTCTAGATAGAAATTCTATCTAAAAAATTGTGAAATAATTAATAATGGCACCAAAACTTTTTGGCTACTTGAAATAACGTTGAACTCATTTCATTCTTATTGCAAATCGATTGGGAATTTGTACATTCTCTTTTTTAATTAAGAAAAGGTTTGCCATCTTATGAAAAATCTTATGCCCCGCCCGAGCCGAGAAATCAAACTTTTAATTAAAATCGGCCAAAATATATAGTAGATATTTTTTTTTTTTTTAATACACTCCCACTTTTTCCCATTCACACTCACATTCACACAGCATAAACCCAATCTTTTCGGCAACTTAGGCCATTTAAGACTTAAACGATACCCGTTATTTGTAAATATTTCAACTGGTGTCCAGGCATTTCCTTTATTTAAGCCATTTTGCAATCCAAATTAGCAGAACTCTACTGATGTAGTTTTGAGCGTTTTTCTTTTTATCTTCTCAAAATTTGATCAAACGATTTTGATTAAAATTCATAAATCACTTGTTTTTAAAAATATACAGTATATTAATAAATTTTAATGAAAAATATAAAATCTTTAGGATTTAAAAAACTTATTTATTTATTTTATTTATTTTTTTTTTTAAACATTCACACTTTTTTCTCATTCGCACTCACACTCACACACACATTCACACAGTCTTTTCGGCAACTCAGGCCATTTAAGACTTTGACGATAACCGTTGTATTAATAATTATATCTATTGAGGGTTCAGGCATTTCTATTTAAGCCATCTGGTATCCAAATGGCTTAAATAAAATCATCGGACTGCCTGGGTCCGAACCCGCGACGTTTGGCATAGGAGGTAGGCACGCTACCTACTATGTCACACCTGGGGGCTAAAAACTTATTTATTCTCTATATGATTTCCGGAGATATTTAAGTGTCTTGTTCTGTGTGTTCAAATTCATTTACATTATTTTGTCTACCAATTTACCTAAATAATGGATCTTAAGGAAAGTAGATGCGCTGCTAAGAGAATAAAAAAATTTTAAATTATTTTGGTCGACATTTCGGATGCCAATCGCGTCCTTCTTCGGGATCACAGGTTGTTATGAAATACACATAGATGTTATCGTGTAATATAGGCTTATAAAATATTTAAAGAGGCATCTTTTTGTGTAAGCTTTGTTTGTTTTTTTCTATTTGGAAAAAAAACATTGAAAAATTAAAAAAAAAAAAAAACGCACAGAGAGCTCTTCCCGTACACAAAAAGATACCACTTCCAATATAGTATAAATATTCTATATATTACACGATAACATCTATAGGGTCGTCCACATATTACGTAACGTCTTTTTTGGCGATTTTCTTACCCCCCCCCATGTTACAGTTAGTCCCATACAAACAAACCCCCCTACAAATATTATGTCACAACATAGAACTACTCCCTCCCCCTAATAAATTTCTTATACAAAATTCATATCATTTTACTTTTTTTATTTTTTCTTTTAGTAAATTTTCCCTCGTGACTCAAATAATCACTCCATTTTTCCCAGTTGTGAAAATCAAAAAAATTTTGGTATACGAGGCTAGAAATAAAGAAT
>JAKCPI010021677.1:0-13790 GCA_023213315.1 Euborellia annulipes
TACTTATATATAATTGCCTTAAACCGTGTCCGATGTGTGAAACAACCAATCAGGCCTCAGGGATAGCGCTGATTGGCGAAATACAGAGAGGGCGGAGCCGGAGAGGCAAATTCAAATTTTTTTTAAACCAGGAGAGATATCAATTTGGTTTCTTCCCTAAAGCCTTCCCTTGATAAGAATCTAAATTCGTTGTTTCAGAGTTTTTTTTAAATTCGGCAGCCCACCCCCCCAAAATTTTTTAATTCTTCTACATCTTCAAATATAAACATGCTTTTTTGGATTTAAAATTCTTGAATGAATATCTATCAATGGGTTTAAAAGTTTAAATATTTTTTGTGTAATTGCCCCCCCCCCCCGAAATTTTTAATTCTTCTATTTCTTCAAATATAAACATGCTTTTTTGGATTTAAAATTCTTGAATGAATATCTATCAATGGGTTTAAAAGTTTAAATATTTTTTGTGTAATTGCCCCCCCCCCCCCGAAATTTTTAATTCTTCTATTTCTTCAAATATAAACATGCTTTTTTGGATTTAAAATTCTTGAATGAATATCTATCAAGGGATTTAAAAGTTGAAAGATTTTTTGTGTAATTGCCCCCCCCCCCCGAAATTTTTAATTCTTCTGTTTCTTCAAATATTAACATGCTTTTTTGGATTTAAAATTCTTGAATGAATATCTATCAAGGGATTTAAAAGTTTAAATATTTTTTGTGTAATTGCCCCCCCCCCCCCCTCCGAAAATTTTAATTCTTCTGTTTCTTCAAATATTGACATGCTTTTTTGGATTTAAAATTCTTGAATGAATATCTATCAAGGGGTTTAAAAGTTTAAATATTTTTTGTGTAATTGCCCCCCCCCCCCCGAAATTTTTAATTCTTCTATTTCTTCAAATATAAACATGCTTTTTTGGATTTAAAATTCTTGAATGAATATCTATCAAGGGATTTAAAAGTTTAAATATTTTTTGTGTAATTGCCCCCCCCCCCCCGAAATTTTTAATTCTTCTATTTCTTCAAATATTAACATGCTTTTTTGGATTTAAAATTCTTGAATGAATATCTATCAATGGGTTTAAAAGTTTAAAGATTTTTTGTGGAATTCCCCCCCCTCCCTAAATTTTTTATTCTTCTATTTCTTCAAATATTAACATGCTTTTTTGGATTTAAAATTCTTGAATGAATATCTATCAAGGGGTTTGAAAGTTTAAATGTTTTTTGTGTAATTGCCCCCCCCCCCCCCCTCCGAAATTTTTAATTCTTCTGTTTCTTCAAATATTAACATGCTTTTTTGGATTTAAAATTCTTGAATGAATATCTATCAATGGGTTTAAAAGTTTAAATATTTTTTGTGTAATTGCCCCCCCCCCCGAAATTTTTAATTCTTCTATTTCTTCAAATATAAACATGCTTTTTGGATTTAAAATTCTTGAATGAATATCTATCAAGGGATTTAAAAGTTTAAATATTTTTTGTGTAATTGCCCCCCCCCCCGAAATTTTTAATTCTTCTATTTCTTCAAATATAAACATGCTTTTTTGGATTTAAAATTCTTGAATGAATATCTATCAAGGGGTTTAAAAGTTTAAATGTTTTTTGTGTAATTCCCCCCCCCCCCCCCTAAATTTTTTATTCTTCTATTTCTTCAAATATTAACATGCTTTTTTGGATTTAAAATTCTTGAATGAATATCTATCAAGGGGTTTGAAAGTTTAAATGTTTTTTGTGTAATTGCCCCACCCCCCGAAATTTTTAATTCTTCTATTTTTTTTAAATATTACCATGTTTTTTGGATTTAAAATTCTTGAATGAATATCTATCAAGGGGTTTAAAAGTTTAAAGATTTATTGTGCAATTGCCCCACCCCCGAAATTTTTATTTTAAAATTCTTGATTTTTTTTAATAGGTCCCTGTCGGCCTGATTTCATTTGCATGCCCGTTGGCTCGAATCAGTTTATTAAAGGGAAATTTAGGCTTGCTTCTTGCCCGTAATTTTCTCATGGCCTTCAAAACCCAGAGGCCGGGCAGGGCGAATACTCAAATTTTAAACTTGATTCATTGTATTTTCATTTAGGCAAAAATAATATGGGCTTTAAAATTAAGAGAAAAACTACTGATCACGTATCGAGACGCCGCCCGCCAGGGCCAAGTTGAGATGGGCGCGGCGAAGCCGCGCCTTTCTCAACTTGTATATTAAAATTCTATTTTCGAAATTTTACCAATTATATGTATTTAATTTCAATAATTGAAAATGTTTAATTAGAAAAATTAACTCGAATTTAAAGGGAGATTTTATTCAAAGAATATTTTTTTTTTGGCAAGACTCACCTGAATGAAGAGACGATGCCCGTATTGGATGCTTATTACTACTATTGCCCGTCGTCGACGTTGACGTCGATTCATCTCGTTTTCTTGCCATTAGCACTGATTACGTTCACGATCACGGCACAACTTACCAACTGACTAGATACGCCTGGTAACCCCGCTTGCCCGCTGCCACCGAAACTCCGCCCAGCGGCGCGTGACGTCAGAGGCAATCACATGGCGGGGGCGGAGCAACAGGTGCGTCCCTTCAAGTTTAATCAAAACAAACAAATCGTTTTAGTATAATCACCCTAATTGGCCTCAACACAACATAAACACAATTAGAGTAATAAGGTAGAACGGGGAATTCTCAATGGGGTCATTTTTGGACCCTAATGCAATTTTGTTTGTTTTTTCATTGGCTGTGCCACAATATTCTGTACCAAAATAACTATAAGAGGTTTATTTTTTATTTTGTAGGGCAAAGGGATGCAAGAATATAATTTTGTTCCGTAAATCGCCGCCGCATCCGAAAAACATTTGACCAAATTATCTGAGAAACTATAAGAGCCGTGAAAAAGTTTTTTTTTTTTTTAATATTTAGGACCTTGAAACAAGCCATTTTGTAACTAAGGGGGCGTAACTGGGGCGGGGGGGGGGACGAAGCTCAACTGGGGCGCCGTTTTTCGTTCGAGCTTTTTTTTCTTTAAGTATTCGATACGAATCTTATTTGACCTTTTATTTATTATTTTTTTTTTTTTTTTAGTATTCGAATCTCGTGCGAGCTTTTTTCTGTAACTTTTCTCCGTATTTGTGATCAAGGGGGGGGGGGGGTAAGGGGGATAATTACCTCCCCCCTGAGATTTGAAAAAAATACTTTTTTCGAAAAAAAAAATGTATTTTTAACAATTAATACTTAAAAATTTGATTTATATTTATATTCTGGCAAACAAGTACAGAATGCGCCTTTAAATTACCGAAATTAAGAAAAAAATGTGTGCTGTGCGACCAGTCACTCCAGATTACCCCCCCCCCCCTCCCCCAGAGAAACACCTCTGGATCCGCCACTGTTTGTGATATAAAATGAATTTATTATGAAATTTCAAAAAAAAAAAAAAAAGCCGGAGGGGTTGGCAGCACTGGCACTGAATACAAAAAATGAGTTTTTAAAGTTAGGTAAAAGAATTTTTTTGAATATTATTTAATCTCTCGACTATCGATTTCGGCACGATCAGGGGCGTATATAGAAATTTTTTTCGGGGGGCCCGAACTGAAAATTTTTCTGCGGAAAATTTTTTTTTTTAAGAAACTAAATTTTTTTTTCACACGAAATTTTTTGCAGAACATTTTTTCCTTTGCGGAACCAAAGTTTTCCATCCTGCGGAAAAATTTGTTGCGCTGATATCTGTATATCTCTATATATGTATATTAGGGTGTCCCTTATTTTTCAAAGTATTTATTTTGGAACGCATAGGGCCTAGTTTTTTTCATTTGCCCCTAAAATACTCACAAATAAAATTTTAGCATATTTGGGGCACTGCAACCCGTGCCGACTAGCTCCGGAACATGGCCATACAAGCTGTGCGGATAGAGTTGCGCGCCCTCGCTCTATTTGTCAGTTGTACTCTGTTTGTTTGGTAATTCAGCAATTTTTTATTAAACATAAGGTAATATTTACAAATGTTTCGGAGGCTTATTGGCACTCCTTCTTCAGTGGATTTATAATATAACGAAAAAGAGGGCCATTCGTGAGAAGAGAGTGGTGAGTTAAAAAGAAAGTTTCAAAAATAATTTTTTATATGCCTCATGATGTCTTGCTGTCGTAGCCAAAATATCGCTTTTAATGAAATATAGAAAAAAACTAGCGACGGTAGGGTTGCCTTCGGCAAACCAACCTCCGCTAGGCCCTGACGGGCGGCGTCTCGGGATACGACTAATAGGGTGGAGCGAATTTTTTTTTTTTTTTTTTTTTTTCGAATTTCAAAACTGGCTACCCTGGAAAAGTTGTTCCATAATGTGACTATTTACCCCCTATTTTTATTTCTTAATACGAGCATATCTTGAGGTGCCCCAAGAGGCTCAAAGTTTAAAAAAAAAAATAATTATGATCTTCCACTATTAAATATAAATATTAGTGCCAAAATACTTAATTAGTGTTGATTTATAATTAATAAATAACCTGGAACCAATAACCGAGTGTTTTATTTTCATATTTTAATTTTCAAAATATTTCAACTAGAGCCTACGGTAGAAACTTTATCCAAAATACAGGTTTAGGAACCGAATTTCAAAAAACCTTGAAAACCTTTTCGAGATATTTATTTAAAGAAACTTTTAGCCAAGAGAGCTAATTGATATCTCATCTCGTTTAAACGTAATTAAAGAAAGGCAAAAATTTAATTAAAAAATGCATTTTTTTCCAAAGTGGCGATTTTGGGCCCTTAATGTCCGAATTTCAAAAAACCCCTCAAGGGCTTTTGAGGTGTTCATTTAAGGAAGAATGTACCGAAGGAATTAATTTGATATCTCATCTCGTTTAAACGTAATTAAAGTCAAAAAATTAAATAAAAAATCCATTTTTTTCCAAAATGGCGATTTTGGGGCCTTAAGCCCTGAATTTCAAAAAACCCCTAGAAGGCTTTCGAAGTATTCATTTAAGGAAGAATTTGTTTTTACTTAATTGTTTACCTTATACTTACTTAATTGCGATAATCTAGGTATATATCAAGAGATACTCAAAAACGACTATTTTCAAAAACTTTGCGGGCAGGTCGGCACGGGTTAACGTCAACGTAGGTGAATAAAATTTCATATATAAGTAAGGCTTAGTAGCTTGAAAAAAATTAGAGGGTATGCGTTCCGGTATTTAAAAAAAAATTTTTTTTGCCCATATAAGGGACACCCTAATGTATATGTGTTTGGGAAATTTCGGGGGGGGCCCGGGCCCCCTCGGCCCCCCTTATATACGCCCCTGGGCACGATGCACCATTATCAGGTCGGCGTTAGTTTGATGTGTTGAATATAGTCACTGTATTTAACATAGTCTGACCATACATGTGCTAGATGCTGATTGGTTGAAAGCAAAATCGGCCATTTTGTTTCCAAACATGCCTATATTTATCATGTAAAAAATATGAAAATATTTTTTTCTTCCTGCGGAGCTGGGGTCATTATTAAAAGAAATGATTGTAAATTATTAAACCAGTTGCAAAACCAGCTTTCGGGGGCTTGCCGCCCCTCTATATATTAACATATATAGAGCTAAGAGAAAGTAGTATACACTTTAAAGAGCATCTAAAAAATTAAGGTTGTTCGGATAGTAAGTCATAATAGAATCTCAATGGACGATTTGCAAGAAAAAATATCCTAAAATGGAAAAAAAATGTAACTGACAGAGAGAAATGAATATTATTTTATGCGACGTTGCCAGACTGGTCTGAGTCTAGTGAATTCCTTATTATATAGAGATTGGCGACTGTCATTTTGGAGAGTTTTTTTACTTTCTTGTTAATATATCTTTAAAAGCGTTGGGCAGAAACTCTTGATTTTATTTTTAACGTATTCCACGGAAGTGAATAGATAAAAATGTAAGTTTTTTTTTTGTATCTATTGCAGAGGTGGCTATATAATTCGATATGTGTGCGTTTCGTCGACATTCCCCATAGACTACTCATAGACTACATGTTAAATTTCAATTTTTAAAAAATTAATTACTCTATAACCGTTCGGCAGATCTGCTTCAAAATTTTATTTTATACATACAGTATGTGATAATGATTAATAACATATTAAAAATTAGCTTTTAATCTAACAAAGTGCTTTAATGTTCTGACAACCTTAACAATTAAATTTTCATATTTTCCTTTCATTTGAATATCCTGATAATACTAATTAAAATTTAATACATTTTTTGTGTACAACTTTAAAATATTAATTATATGAAATGACAGCATTTGGCGTTGACAAAAATAGTTTTAATTGAAATAATTCTCATAAATTCTGATGAAAAATTAATTTAAATAAGAACATTTATTTTAATTGTAAATATATACTGTATACTGGTATATATATGTTAATGTTAAATGTAAACTTTAATGATAATGTCAAATATTTGTCAAAATTTGACATAGAGGTTAGAACATATCTTGTAAATATTTACATTTCCTATGACAATTTGCCTTCCCGCCAAAAAAAAAAATGGAAATAAAATGGCGGATTTTACCCTCATGGCTTTTGGTATCCAAATGGCTTAAATAAAATCATAGGACTGCCTGGGATCCGACTCCCGACCCTTGGTATACAAGGCAGGCCCGCTACCTACTACGATAAGCCCGAGAGTTCTTTCCTTATTGAGCTATTTAATTTAATCCACACTTTTTAATATTTAAGTTGAAATTCATTCAAATGATTGTGAAAATGACGTCAAATTCAAGCTAAAAGGGAATCGCCTCCTTTTAATGGCGATTTCTAGAAAAGCAATCAAACAGGCATTTAAAAGCAATAAAATCTCTTTCAGAGAAATTTACATAAACATTATGTTTTGATCTTTTAACTGGAATCGATCTTCTTGAAATTTAAGATTTTTTTCACAATAAATTAAATTGATTTCAAGTGAAATATCAAAGAATGTGGGTTGATGGGAATTACTCAAAAACGAAAAAACTCTCGATAATCAAATTTTATACTTAAGCCAAGTACCAATGGGGCAAGTATTTCAAGATATTTCAATCACATCGGCCAAAGGGTTCTAGTACTTTACTAGTGTATTATTTTTTCAGTTTTTTCGATTTCACAAAATCCTCTGTAACGATTTTGATTAAAATTTAAGAATCAATTATTTTTTAGATACTCTTTAAAAAGTATTTAAAAAAAACTTTACGTGAAAATTGTTTAAGTACGCTTTCCGCTGCGATTCCACCCAGGGCGGGTGACCATCTATTAATTTCGCTGGCAAGGCATATTTAAAAGAAAAACTTTGATTATATTTTAGCCCTACTTAACGTTAAAGCCCTCTTTTTTTTATACAGTCAGTCCCTTTTTTTCGGTGTCTCTTATCTAGCGAACCCATCATAAATAAAAAACATAATAATAAATCTTTATCTTTTAAAGATAAAGATACTCTGCCTCTGTTAGGGTTAGTGGTGACTCGCCCTGCGAAATCATTAACGTTAAATGGAACAATTGATCCGATGGGGGCCAACATATCATTTTTTTTTTTTTTTTTTTTAGTTAGAGTTGAATAGATTCCTTTCAAGTTGAGGCCTCCAGCTCATCTCAAATGGCATGCATGCATGGTTAGCGAACGGATAGAGGAACCAAGATCATCTCGTTGTTAAGCAAGGCCAAACAGCGCTGCTGGACCGACACAAAAGTTGTCTAATATGTTATCACACCGACTTTTTTGTGAAATAAATCGCGATATTGATGAATTAAATAAATCTCGCATCCGCCTATTATATGGACCCTGTTATGCAATGGTGTGTCAAAGACCAAACATCGAGTTTTGAGAAAATCAACAATAAAGTTTTTTGTTTACATTGGATTATATATAATTTTTCTTGTCAATTGTGCAAGTAACATTAAATATAAATTTTTTTAGGACATATTTCATAAAGAATACCATTAATTAAAGCATTTGAAACAATATTCTGTGCTTAACTCAATTTTGAATTTTTTGGTCTTTGACACACCATTGCATAACAGGGTCCATATATGGATCCTGTTATGCATTAGTGTATCAAGCGCAACCTAGCGAGTTTTGAGAAAATTAACATTAAGGGGCTACGGGAGCGAAGTGGTTACGCATGTTTTTTTTTGTGTGTCATAAAAAGTATGCGCAAAAAATCAAGTAATTCAAAAATTTGCCAAGAGATGTCAGAATGGTAGCTAATAATATTTAATGCATTTGGTTGATTTTCGTTGAACTTTTAACAATAAATACTTTATAAATGTTATTATATATTATGTATCTTTTATAAAAATATATAAATATAGGCCAATACTATATCGTCTGTTCAGATTCTGTTGGTAGCAACCAGCTTGTAAACAAAGAAAATTTTTCTCGCTCCCGGATTTTGCAAGATTACTTATTAATTTTGGATTTGCAATTGTTTAATTGTGTGTTGGCCTGTTCTTTGAAGCAGTATTTGACGTGTCGTGAATACATTTGGCAGATATTTTCTTTCTGTTCCTCCAGTTTGAGATAAGTTGATCATCCGTTTGTTTACTAACTTTCTTTTTTTTTTTTTTCTTATTGCAATTGCAGTCTCTTGCTTCTATTATGTCTCTGAGAGAGGCAAATCTCTCTCCCCATTCTGAGGGAAATAGAAATAAAAAATTTAAGAGTGTTGACTTTAGTTCTTCTGATTTCCCTCCACTATATTATTGGAATAATGATATAGAGGACAACTTGGGAATTAAAGGTTTTCCTAAATTCTTTTTAATATCTCATGCTTTAGAAGACAAAGACCTGTCCAGAGTCTCTCCCTTTTTGATACAGAAATGTATTACGTATAATATTGGTAATGTAAAGAATATCAAAAAAATTAAAAACAGGTAACTTGCTGGTGGAGGTATCTAATGAGAGCCAAGCTGAATCAATTCTAAAGTTAACTAATTTTGCCCAGGACATTCCAATTATAGTAAAACCTCACCCTAAATTTAATACAAGCAAAGGAGTTGTGTATTGTATGGGTCTCATTGACATTAGTACTGAGGATCTTTTGAAAGAATTAAAATCACAAAATATTTCAGGGGTTCACCGTATTACCCGCAAAGTGGAGGGCGAAATTAAAAATACACCAATTTTAATACTCACCTTTGACAGTCCTGATCCTCCTAAGAATATTAAAGCTGGTTTTTATTCGTTGCAAGTAAAAGAATACATTCCTAATCCCAGCCGTTGTTTTAAATGTCAATTACTGGGTCATTTTTCCAAATTTTGTAAAAGTGCTGATGCCTTTTGTGGGAATTGTGGCTTAATTAATCATTGTGCACAAAATGAAATCTGCCAGAGGGATCCTAAGTGTAGGAATTGTGGTGAATTGCATCCAGCTTGGTCAAGAAAGTGTCCTGCTTTTATATTAGAGAAAGAAATTATGGAATATTCGGTTAAAGAAAAAGTATCTATATTTACCGCTAGAAGGATTAAAATAAAGGAAAGGGAAAATTCTCCCCGATCTTTTGCCAACATAACAAAAGGCCCGGGTAAGGAGTGTACATCTTGTGTAGAATTAAAAGAGGTTATTAATAGTTTGAATAAACAAATTGAAATTCTTACTAATCAAGTTAAAAGTTTGTTAGAAATACAAGCAGACACTTTGAGGGGAGGAAAAACTACAGCTTTGGATAGTTATTTGGATGGAAGTGATGAATTTTTTGACACGAACTTAGGTGATTTTTCTAAAAATTCTTATAAATCAAACTCTCTTAGTAATGTTTCCCCTTTAAATAATGAAATCTGTGAAAATGATATGAATGAAAATGTTATGAATTGTGACCCCAACTATACTAAAGGAGATAGGGTAGCTCTAGAAAATAGACTAGTCGAGGTACCTACAGGCCTTAAGGATGACAGACCTGCTCCCAAAAAAATAACTAGAAAAAGCAATGCTAGAACTTACGAGAATAAAGTTAAAGCAGCTAGGAAACTTTAAAAAAAAAAAAAAAAAGCTTAATCACATAAATCTTTCATTGACAACTAATGGCATTAATATTACAGTGGAATTGCCATGGATTCTTTTCACATCTAGCTGAGTTAAAGAATTTAATTCAGTATTTTAATCCCCTCTGTATTTGTTTACAGGAGACCTATTTAACTTCAGATCAGGATTATAATTTAAAAGGGTATAGATCTTTCAGAAAAGATAATAATTCAGGGAATAGGAAGAAGGGTGGTGTAGCAATATTTATTAAAGAAAAGGTGTACTCTTCGGAGCATCTATTAAATAGTAATAATAATATTCAGGTAGTTTGTATTGAAGTTGTTCTCCCGTGTCACAGCCCTTTTATTATAAGTAATTTCTATATCCCACCTAATGAGGAAATTAATAAAGTAGAACTGGACGGTATAGTTAATTCGTTTAATAAACCATATTTCCTGCTTGGTGACTTTAATTCACACAACCTATTATGGGGCTCAAGGTTTAGTAATCATAGGGGAAAAGTTATGGAGAACATCTTGACGTCAAATAACTTAATATTGTTAAATAATGGAGCTGCTACACACTTTGCTTCTGGTCCTGGCACATTTACATCCATAGATCTAACTTTGGCAAGCCCGACCTTAGGCAGGAGGTACAAATGGTTTGTACATGATGATATTTGTTCCTCAGATCATTATCCTATAATTGTCTCCTCTGAAATAAACCCAAAAAGGGAGTGTAATCCAAATCAAAAATTTATCATTAAGAATTCAAAATTGGCATCCTTCAATAGTGCCCTAAAACTGGATAGTAATCCCCCTAGTAATGTTAATGAATTAGTTGACAATTTCAAAAACTCTTTATTAGAAGCTGCTCACAAAACTTTTAAGAAATCGGGAAACAGAGTGTACTTACCACCTGTGCCATGGTGGAACAATGAATGTAGAAGGGCGATCTGCAATCGGCGGAAAGCGCTAAATAAATTTAAAAAATTTCCTACTAGAGAGAACTTGGAATCCTTTAGAATCCTAAAGGCAAAAGCCAGGCAAATAGTTAACGAAAGCAAAAGGAAATCATGGCATGAATTTTTAAGTTCTCTTAATCCACAGACACCTAATAAAATAATTTGGAAAAGATTAAATTCGGTTATTGGGCAGTCGAAAACCAGTGGGGTGGAGTTCATTATCAAAAATGGACAAGTAATTACGGATAAAAGGGATGTGTCGAATATTCTTGCGGATTACTTCGCTTCTGTTTCATCAAGTATGAATTACTCTGCTGAATTTCTAGAAATTAAAAATGAAACAGAGAGAAATGTAATTTTGTTTGACATTGGGCAAAAGCTTTGTGAGCACTACAATAAGGAGTTTAGTATAGATGAACTTGAAAATTCTCTCAAAAAAAGTAAAAATACTTCTCCAGGAAAAGACCTCATCCCTAATATTTTATTAAAAAATCTCAATCTTTCCGCAAAAATGAGGCTACTACAAATTTTTAATAAAGTTTGGCTGTCGGGTGAATTCCCTCTAGAGTGGAAACATGCTCTGGTTGTCCCCGTTAAAAAATCCAAAACTATAACTCAGGATCCACTTAATTTCAGACCTATCTCTCTTTTGAGTTGTTTGGGGAAAACAATGGAGCGAATGGTGAATTATAGACTTAAGTGGCTGATAGAAAAGAAGAAGCTTCTGTCTAAATTTCAGTGTGGGTTTAAATCCCAATGCTCCTGTGTAGATCAATTAGTAAGACTGGAAAGATATGTCCTTGACGGGTTCCTTAAAAATGAACATATAGTTGCAGTCTTCTTTGATATTAAGAAAGCATATGACATGACTTGGAGACACCTGATTTTAAACTTTTTAAAACAAAATGATATTAATGGTCCTTTGGCAATTTTTATTCAGAATTTTTTGAAAGATAGGAGCTTCCAAGTTCGTATTGGTGGAACATTATCTGACATTAAATCTCTTGAAAATGGGGTGCCTCAAGGTGCTGTAATTTCCACTACCTTGTTTTTAATCGCTATAAATGATATTGTAAAGGATATTGACGCCGAAATTGAGGTATCCCTTTTTGTAGATGATTTAGCCATTTACTTTTCATCGAATAATCTTGAAGAAATTAAGAGAAAACTTCAGGTAGCTATAAATGAAATAGAAGCTTGGACTAAATTATCTGGGTTTAAAATCTCTGAAGAAAAAACGGCCTGCCTCCACTTCTGTAGGAAAAGAAAACCTCATGGTGACCCTGAACTATTCTTGGGTAATACCTTATTACCTTTTAGAAGTTCCTATAAATTTCTGGGACTTATCTTTGATAAAAAGTTAACATGGGTGGAGCATATTAAACTGTTAAAATCGAAGTGTCTTCAATCCCTAAATTTACTAAAAATCCTAGCCAGTATCAAATGGGGTGCTGACCATAAAATTTTGTTAAACACGTATAATACTATGGTGAGAAGTAAATTAGATTATGGTTGTCAGGTGTATGGTTCAGCGAAGGATTCATTATTAAAGATGCTGGATACAGTTCATAATACAGGTCTCCGTATCTGTACAGGCGCATTTAGGACTAGCCCTATAGAAAGTCTTCTTGTAGAATCAGGGGAGCCTGATCTTACCTTTCGTAGAGCTCTGCTCTCAATTTTTTATGTTTTAAAAATTAAAAGTTTAGCTAATCACCCTGCCTACTATAGTATATTTAATACACATCTTCATGAATGTTATGACCAAAAAGTACGGTCTTCCAAACCCCTATCATATAGATTTAGGAAAATCCTAGACAATCTAGGTCTTCAATCTATATTGGATTGTGTGTTGAAGAATACTGCTTCAAAGATAGCTCCTTGGACACTGCCTAGGAGTACTTTTCTTTTGAATTGTTAAGGTTTCCTAAAAGTAGTACCTCACCGCTAGTGTATAGAAATCTTTTTAAGGACTTAATTAACAAATTCCCTGATTTTGATATTATATACACGGATGGCGCTAAGTATCCATCAGGAGTAGGGTGCGGATTCGTGCACGAAAATAAGGAAGTGGCATATAGACTTAATGACTACGGTAGTATTTTTTCAGCTGAACTAAAAGCTATTGAAAAAGCTCTCCAGAGTAATGTTTCTAATAGGAAACTCATGGTTGTTTCAGACTCAGTGAGTGTTCTCCAGGCAGTCTATAATCCCTTCAATAGCCATCAAATCGTTAAAAGCATTCATAAACTAGTTGGTGAAATTAGAATGTTAGGGGGTGATATTTGCTTCTTATGGGTTCCGGGACATGTTGGCATAATTGGCAACGAAAAAGCGGACAATACTGCTAAAAGAGGTGCAAATAAAATCTCTATCAATTTCAAGCTCATTCCCTATCAAGACCTCAAGAGTACAGTAAGAAAAGAATTGAGAAGAATATGGAGCGAGAAATGGGAAGTAGTCACGAACACACATCTCAAAGAAATTTGGCCAAGACTCGAGAACCAAAGGCGCTATGCCAACTTAGCGCGAAAGGAGCAAGTGGATTCTCACCAGATTAAGAATTGGTCATACAAGGCTGACACATTCTTACCCCTTCATAGGAGGAACAAGCCATCTTGTAGCTCCTGTCAAAGTGTATTGAGCATTAAACATATGCCCTTGTTGAATGCCCTAATTATCGAGGGCTAGGGATGAGTATCCTTTGGCTGATAATGTCAGACGAATTCCTGACAAGTATTGTAATATGAAAACTTAGTTAAATTTCTTAAGAAAACCAACCTATATAATGAAATCTAAAAAAGAAAGAAAGGGGAAGAAAGAAGTCTGGAAGAAGTGAAAGAAAGAAGAAAAGCAGAAAGAAAGAAAAGAAGAAAGAAAGA
>JAKCPI010021678.1:0-10185 GCA_023213315.1 Euborellia annulipes
AAGTAGCGTGCCTGCCTTGTATACAAAGGGTCGAGAGTTCGGATCTCATTTTATTTAAGCCATTTGGATACAAGATGGCTTAAATAAGAATGCCTGGACCCCCAATATGTATATTAATCAAAAACGGTTATCGTCAAAGTCTTATATGGCCTAAGTTGCTGAATAGACTGTGTGAATGGGAAAAAATCTGGTGTGACTGGCGCAGCGCACAACTTTCTCTTACCTTCGGTAATCGAAAGTTGTGCACTGTGCTTGTCACACCAGATTTTTTGTGTCGACATGTATTTAGTTCCCGGCAGTAGGGAATATTTGAATTCAGATGTAAAATTTATAAGTATGGGGAAAATATTTATATTTTGTTACCATGGCAACCATTTCTCCTATCTTTCCTATGAAGCACAAGAGTAAAGTGTGCTTCAAACAATTTTGTGGGCAAAACGAGAATATACATTTGAAAGAGCATCTAAAAAAATAATTGATTTTTGAATTTTAATCAAAATCGTTAGAGCGAATTTTGAGAAAATCGAAAAAAACTGAAAAAGTACATCAGTAAAGTACTAGTACTCTTTGGCCGATTTTGATTAAAAAAGCTTATTTTTCCGGTCCCGGGGGTGTTTAACTTAAATATAAAATTTCAGCCTCATAGCTCAATTCCTTCATGCTTAAAATTTGACACACCCACCCACCCACCCACCCACACCACAGACAGACCATGTCGTGAAAACCACTTTTTTTGGATTCAGGGGACCTCAAAACGTGAAGATCCATCAAAATCTCGACATCGAATTTTTGACATGAATCCAATACTTTCTCTCTATATATATATTACATATATACATAGGTTAGAGAAAGTAAAAAGTGAGTGCTTTTCTTTTTTTTTATAAAAAAAAATATGTATTCTTTGGATTTTACGAGTAAATATTCAATGAAAAATCAAAAGTTAATTAATTAATTAATTATAATAATAAATAAAATAATTAAATCTCTCAAATGGAAAATAATAAAAATTGTTATTTAATTAAATTTTTATTAATTTTTTTTTTTTTAAGGGGGCTCGCTGGTGTAGTGGGGTAATAATATTTATTTAATGTAAACAAATCCCCCACCAGAGGCAACTCTACGAGGGGCCCACGGGGGTGGTGTAGAGGTTGGCGTGCTAACCTCATATACCAAACGTCGCGGGGTTCGGACCCCAGGCAGTCGATGATTTTATTTAAGCCATCTGGATACCAGATGGCTTAAATAAAATGCCTGGACCCTAATATATATAAATTCATAAATAACGGTTATCGTAAATGTCTTATATGGCCTGAGCTGCCGAAAAGACAGTGTGAATGTGTGTGTGAGTGTGAGTGTGAATGAGAAAAAAGTGTGAATGTTTTTTTAAAAAAAAAAACTCTACGAGGAGTGACATCCCGCCCTGTGGAAGGGTCGTCCTTCCTCATTAATAGGACATCCTCCCTAGAAGAAAATAGGTTAGATAAAAGGAATCAGAAATAAGGATTAGTTCATTATTTAGAAGTGAACTAAGTCAGGAGAGGAAAAACAAGGCGAGGGCCCGCCGCAGGAGGGCCCGGGCCGTGGACAGACAGATTGGAATGAAAATAAAACGCAGAATATCCCGGTAAATAAAAAGCAAAGAGATTACGTAATGAGGAATTTGAGATGCAAATGCACCTGCCATTCGTTCGTTGTATTAATTGAAATGGCGGATTCATTGATCCAATTGGATTATATCAATAATCATCATCATCATCATCATTGAAATAAAATAAAATAAAATAAAAAGTGACCATCTGTGACATACACACACACACATACAGAGAGTGTAATTGTGACATGGCCAATTGATATGCAAATCAGAAAGTGAAAACAAAATCTCCTTGCCAATTAAATACCAATCAAAATTAAATTACGCTTATGTTCAACATAATAATAGCCTCCATGTGTGTGTGTGTGTGTGTGTGTGTGTGTGTGTGTGTGTGCGTCAAATGATAAAAACAAAAGCTGATAGCCTACTAGCAGCACACGAGAAGAATTAAAATTTTGATTTAAAGAAACAGCAGCGGATGGGTGACCAATCCAAGCAACACTTTAGACACCTTTGATTATTAAATAAATTCAAATTAATTATGGGAAATTAAGTGAAGAAAGTCGAGGAGAGAAGGCCATAGAGGAGAGATGGCCACTCGATGACCAATAGTTTCATAAACGGCTGTACCACAGTGCTGTGAGTGCGTCGGTCGTTCAGTGAACAACTGTTGTTCAAGGTGACAGTTTCGTTAACTTTATTTAAAGTTAAAGATTCACAAAATTTTCAACACCCTTGGAAATTATTCCGTACTTTGAGATAAGTCTATTTAAATGTTGTTAACATGCATGCATTCACCCTACGTTCATACATGGCAATGTGTATTATAGTAGATACCCAACCTGACCATAGATTTGCAAGTTGCTCTAATGGTGGAAGCAGCCGGGGTGGCCATCTCTCCTCGACAAAAAGGAGAGATGGCCACGCCTTGTTGACTGTCAAATGAGACATAAT
Organism: Euborellia annulipes; assembly: GCA_023213315.1. Lineage (NCBI taxonomy): Eukaryota > Metazoa > Arthropoda > Insecta > Dermaptera > Anisolabididae > Euborellia > Euborellia annulipes. The sequence goes on from JAKCPI010021678.1 coordinate 2,546, forward strand.
TCTCCAGAAGATCTCTCTGATACCACGGATAAAACTAGGCCGATGTTAAAAACTCCCCTGAAAAATAAAAGCAGGTTAAAAGATAAATGAATTTCCTTTCTCGTCGGGTTTGCGCATGCGCATCCGAGTTTTATCCGCGATTTTTGTATAAAACTAGAAAATCATGTATAAAACCCAACTCTGGACATAAAGTGGATTTTATCGTCAATCACACCTCCAACTCATTTTCTCCTCGATGTCTAGGAAGAGATGGCCACTTTCTTTATTTTTCAATTCTGAGTTTTTACTTTCTCTTACCTATGTATATATGTAATATATATATAGAGAGAAAGTATTGGATTCATGTCAAAAATTCGATGTCGAGATTTTGATGGATCTTCACGTTTTGAGGTCCCCTGAATCCAAAAAGTGGTTTTCGCGACATGGTCTGTCTGTGGGTGTCTGTGTGTGTGTGTTCAGATTCTTAAGAATCGAAGGAATGAGCTAGGAGGCTGAAATTTTATATTTAAGTTAGGCACCCCCATGGGACCGTGAAAAATAAGCTTTTGAATCAAAATCGACCTAAAGAGTACTAGTACTTTACTGATGCACTTTTTCAGTTTTTTTGATTTTCTCAAAATTCGCTCTAACGATTTTGTTTTAAATTCATAAATCAATTATTTTTTAGATGCTCTTTCAAATGTATATTCTCGTTTTGCCCTTGAAATTTGTTTGAAGACCACTTTACTCTTGCATCTCCATAGAAAAGATAGGAGAAATGGTTGCCATGGTAACAAAATATAAATATTTTCCCATACTTATAAATTTTACATCTGAATTCGAATGTTCCCTACGTCGGGAACTAAATACATGTCGACACAAAAAATCTGGTGTGACAAGCACAGTACACAACTTTCGATTACCGAAGGTAAGAGAAAGTTGTGTGCTGTGCGCCAGTCCCACCAGATTTTTTTTTTTGAGGGGCAAAATTTTAGAAAAAGGATCAAGAATATTGAAGAAACGTAATTACCGTAGTCTCTTGCGTTTGAAATTTATTGGTATGCATTGATTCATTTATAAGATTTATTTTAAAGCGTGGCCATCTCTCCTCGACTCACCCTATTGGCCTATATAACAAATTTTATTATTTTTCATTTGTGAGATTTTAATTTTTCTATTTACTTAATTGGCTTTGGAATTTTTTGAGCTTCCCCATTTGGGGATTTAGTTTTTTTTAGTCAAATAGTGTGCCAGACGGACACTCAGTAAAAAATACTTTTAAAAACTTTTAACCAATAATTCGACGGACTGCAGCCCGCAAAATGGTGTGAGATGTATGTTTATTAAGCTGACGTTTCGGTCTCGATAGAGGCCTTTCTCAGATCGTCTTTTAGCCTTTACAAAAATATATTAAATTTTAATAATCTTATTACATGTGTAGAAAAGAAATAGAACTCCCCCCCCGAGTTGCCTGACGGAGCTCGCCAAAGGCGGGCGGCGAGGCTAGTAGTCGGCCTTTGTATTGAATATATTCCCCCCGAATGGAATAAATCTTTTTTTTTTTTTATTATTTAAAAATTCAAATGGATCGAATGTAATCCATAAATTTAGATTCCCGTTGGAGGCGGGCAATTAATTGGACGCGTCGATCCATCAGGAACCAATCAGCGCCCCGGGACGCACGTGACTGGATTATTATTACTCACAACAATTTTTTACAAAAACAAAAAAAGCCAACTCGTTATAAATAATTCATTTGTATTTAAAAAGAAAAAGAATTTTGTCGGGGAGGGGGGGGTGTAAAGAGAGTACAGGATGTGAATACTTGTCTCCATTAGGAAGACAGGTCGCTGTCGACGACGACGACGACCATAATCAAATTATTTACGAGCTACCCGGAAGATGAGAGAGAGAGAGCGAGGCTCTCTTCTAGTGACGTCACTCTCTAAAAATAATATGTAATATCAAGTTACAGACAGCAGCAGCAATAACATCACATTTGCATAAATTTGTTTGTTAATGAATAAGGGCGAAAGAAGTTTCGGTCATAAATCGAAAACTTCTTCATTTTTTTATATTTAACTAGCTGTATTTAGAATAAAAACTTTTCTCTGGACGGATTATAAAATTCTATTAACTAGTTTAAGAGTGAATAATGATTTATAAATAGGAAAAATCTATATATATAATTTAGTAATGTCCGTCTGTCTGTCACGATCTATTTAGCCAACTTCGCGTTGGAATTTTGAAACCAAATTTTATATTCTTAAAGAGGACCTTCTAGGGATTACAGGAAAATTATTTTTATCCCGAAATTCCTATAACTTTTTGAGTTATTAATTCCTAAAGTTACGATTTCTCACATAGGAAATGTATAGAGAATTATTTATGTATTCTTTGCATTTGTGTATTCTATGAATGTAAACAAATCCTCAAGCAGGCACTGGATTGGAAAATAGTCATGATAATTTTTCAGGGCTCGGGGCTTGGTGTATGGGTTAGCGTGCTAACCCCGTAGACCAAGGGTCGAGGGTTCGAATCCCAGGGAGTCCGATGATTTTATTTAAGACAATTGGATGCCAAATGCCTTAAATAAGAATGCCTGGAACCCCAATATATATATTAATTTTTAGCGGATGTCGTAAAAGTTTTATATGGCCTGAGTTGCTGAAAAGACAGTGTGAATGTGTGTGTGAGTGTGAGTGTGAATGAGAATAAAGTGTGAGTGTTTAAAAAAAAAAAATAATAGGCCTAATAATTAAGAAGAAAAGGCGAGGGTCCGTAGCGGGTCCAGGCGGGCCCGAGCCAGCTGAGGGGGTCCAGGCGGGCGGAGCGGCTAGTTAAAATTAAATTTTTCTATTCTATTTTTAGAAATACAGTATAATATTTGTTTGGATATAATTGTCTGGAGGGAGGCCGTTTAATTTACAGGATTCTGCCCAAAATTACTTATTTTCCATGTCAACGTTTCGGAGACTACACGTCACCCATCCTCAGGACCTTAAAATACAACAAAACCAGTCACACCAGATTGTTTTGGTATTAAAAAAAAAAAAGCATTTAGTTTTCAGACGAGGTTCTGAATGTAAGTCACCCCCGAACACCTGACCTAGGGCGTTTATATCTTGCCCCGATGACGGGTGTAGGAAGGGAGTGTCTTCCTTGTTGAAAATTGTTCAATTTGTTTTATGCTTTCGTCATTGCAATGTGTCTTTTGTTTTTCAATAATCAACAAAGGAAATGGTCTTTTCCCATAAATTGGGTCCTTTGGATCTATTTTTGGGGACCGTTCTGTCCAGCCAATATCCCGAGCATATCAGACACTTGAGACTTCAAAACGTGTATTTCCATCAACAAAATCGAATAACAAACAACAAAATTCGCTTCCGAGTGTTGATGAAATAAAAGAAAAAAAAAAAAATCTTTTAAATATCTAATAGAGTTTCCCACCACATTTTTAATTCCCTCTATTATTATTCTACAAAGGCGTGAGTTTCATGTTTCAAATGGCGTTGAAAAGAAGCATTTTGAGCACACAATATGCACTTAATAACCCTAAAAGGGCGGTGCTATAATTCAATTAAGGGCCCTCTTTTAAAGGAGAGGAGAAGGGGGAGCTGTTCCTCTCTGTCTGTACACAAGTAGAAAAAAAGAACAAGATGTGACATGAATTTATAATTATTCTTTTTCCTCTTTCTTGCATTGCAAAGATGCATCCTCTCTTCACTCTCTATGGACCCGTCCGTGGATGTTGAGAGATGCATTTAAATGAGATTAATTCATTAACAGTTCCCCTTAAATGCAACGTTTCGGCCCCTTCTTCGGGCACAAACGCAAAGTGTCTTTTATCTTTAGTATGTTCTGGCAACGGATTAGAGCAGCAGTCACTCAAATTGGATACCAAATGGCTTAAATAAGAATGCCTGGACTCCCAATAGATAGACTATAGTTACAAATAACGGATATCGTCAAAGTCTTAAATGGCCCGAGTTGCCGAAAGGACTGTGTGAATGAGAAAAAAGTGTTAATGTTAAAAAAAAAAAAATCTGGTGTGACTGGCGCACAGCACACAACTTTCTCTTACCCTTCGGAAATCGAAAGTTGTGTTCTGTGCTTGTCACAGCAGATTTTTTGTGTCGACATATATTTAGTTCCCGACAGTACGGAACATTTGAATGCAGATGTAAAATTTATAAGTTTGGGAAAATATTTATATTTTGTTACCATGGCAACCATTTCTCCTATCTTCCCTATGAAGCACAAGAGTAAAGTGGTCTTCAGAAGATTTCAATCACAAAATGAGAATATACATTTTAAAGAGCATCTAAAAAATAGTTGATTTTTGAATTTAAAAAAAAAATCGTTAGAGCGAATTTTGAGAAAATCGAAAAAAAACTGAAAAAGTACATCAGTAAAGTACTAGTACTCTTTGGCCGATTTTGTATAAAAGCTTATTTACACTAGTTCGAGGGGTGTTTAACTTAAATATAAAATTTCAACCTCCTAACTCATTTCCTTCATATATAGAGATAAGAGAAAGTAAAAGAGTTGAAATTTAATTAAAATGGATCCAAGAGTACTTATTAGTAAAGAATACGCAATCAGGGGGTAGAGATGTTCTCTTGGTGGTCCGCCCGCCCGCCCGTCTATTCATTGTTAAAACCCACCATTGAAGGTTTAACCCCCCCCCCTCGGCTATTCTAACAAATAAATTCAATTCTGATGCAAATCCTGCTCTAAGAAGCAATCAATAGAGAAGAAGACGATTTCATTCAAAGGAGAGTAGAGTGACACCTTCCTTGGGGGAGATCATGCAAGCAAATACATGCATGCACGCACGTTACGTCCTATTAAAAAAAGAAACCTTTCAACTCGGTTCAAAATAAAAAAAAAGGCGAATGTCATTCAATGTTATTTAAAGGTGATATGAAAAATTCTGCATTTTTAGTGATTTTTGGGTTTTTTTTGGTTATTTTTCTCTCTAATGGTTGGTAATATCAGATAGATCCAATTTTATAAACTAAATAAATTTAAATAAAAATTGGTATGTGTGCTCAGGAATATAATTGTTGGATATTGTTCGCCCTCCGCCCCTGGATCCCCCTTAGCTGGCTCGGGCCCGCCTTTTTTTCTTAATTATGAAAAGAAAATTATTATTATTCTATTCCAATCCAGAGCCTGCTTGAGGATTTGTTTACATTCATGGAATACACAAATGAAAAGAATACATAAATATTTCTCTATACATTTCCTATGGGAGAAATTGTAACTTTCGGAATTAATAACACAAAAAGTTATGGGAATTTCGGGATGAAAATAATTTTCCTGTAAATCTTATAAGATCCTTTTTAAGTATATAACATTTCGATTCAAAATTTAAACAGGAAGTTGGAGAAACAGAGCGGGACAGACAGACGGACATTAGCGAATTATATAAATAGATAGATAACAAAAGGGTATACGAAAAGACTGTGTGTGAATGAGAAAAAAGTGTGAATGTTTAAAAAAAAAAAAAAAAAACGAAGAAAAAGACAGGCGCGCTACCAACTACACCAAGCCCAAGGGCTTCTTTTTCATTTTTATTTCTAACTTTCCCCTCCAACCCACGGTCCCGATTTCACTTTTCTTTGACTATTTTGAAAGACTGAAGATGGGTCAATAAAATTAACCCGAAACGTCTCACTGGATTGTGAGGCTTTTTGTTTTTGGCTCCTTCTTTTGGTTGATTTTGACTTGAAGAATAAACTGTCTATTTGCCTAAAAACATCCTGGGAGGGGGGGGGGGGGGGCAAAAATCAAACAAATTCTAAACAGAGTGGGGGAGGGGGGGGGGGGTGGAACAAAACTAATTAAAGAAGACGAAATTTCTCTTCTCTTCTCTTCTCTGCAATAATAGAGCAATAATGTTGAATGCTAAAGTTGATAAGGGGATTAGGGTTTGTTATTTAAACTAAGCAAGATAACATGACTCTCGAAGAGAAATTTTATTTAATTCAATTTCAACTCTAAAAGTTTAAATCTGCTCTAAATTAATACAAAAATGAACAACAAATGATGATCTCTCAATTATGATTAGGTGTGTGTGTGTGTAATAATTATAAATAGGGTGAGATGGAAGACAGACAGACAGACACCTGCTGGTGACAGGTGCCATTTCATTTGCATCGCTCTTTGTGTTTAATACAAACGCCGACACACAAATTGAAAGTGTAATTGTGTCTATAGAGAGACGATTAAATGACGTTTCGGCTTCCATCCTCAGGGTGAAAATAAAAAAAAACAACTCCGTGCAGGCTTTCGGGGTTGCGTCCTGTAACCTCTGAAGAAATCTTTTCTTAATAAGCAGAACATCGGCTAACTAGGAGTCACTGATTTTTTCAAACTCATAGGCTTTGAAGATTAGTATTTGGACATCAATTTCCTAAAGCAGTTCGATGCACTACTCAAGAACACTCAAGAAAATCGACTTTGAAGACTATCAAGATTTCCGAGTTCTAAAAGTTTGGATAATTTTGTTTATATGTCAACAGTGTCTGGTAGCCGAGAGAGTAAGCGCTATGTGAGCAACAAAAAAATTTATAATATGGCCAACATCATTCGGATTGACAATTTTATTATTAAACTCATTAGAAATCATTACAAACAGGCATCAATAATATTCGAAAATAACCAAATTTGCGGCCCCCCACTCTATTACAGCGAAAATTATTTCGGAAAAAACCCTAAAAACCGGCTACATCCCACCCGAGGGATTTCTCTATCTAGACAGACTATGTTATATCCAAGACCAGGACAACATCCCAATTCTATACCATGCAGTCAGACGTAGAACGGATAAAAAAAATAACTTTCGACCCTTTCTTACGTGGTCAAGATTCAAACAGAATCTGGAGATTCGATATGGCCATCTCCGAGAAGTCTTTTCCTGGTAATTTATTTTTTACCCAAAAGGAAAATATTATTATATATGTTCATAAATTAATTTTATTTACTAGATTAAAATATTGTATCATAGTGGATACTTAAGAAATTATAATTCAAATGCATGTTCCAAATTGTTTTTCATGAATGTATACAAATAAAAAGTTCAAATGGCTAATAAAACAATTTATAAAAAAAAAAAAAATAAAAATAAGCGCAACAGTCTAGTAAACAAGGGAGTCGCTAGTTCGCTGCTTGTTTGGGGGATTTTTTTATTTCAACTCTCTATCCGTATATACAGTATCTCTCATATTACCATTTATTTATAATATTTAATTAAAAATAAAAGATTTTAAAATTATATTGAAAAAAAATATTTGTTAATTTAATTTCAATTTTATAAATGTTCATATGAGAGATACTGTATACTGAAGATAGAAAATTGAAATAAAAAAAAAAATTGTCCCAACAAGACAAAATGTGGAACTTGGCGACTCGCTAGTAGCCTACTAGACTGTTGCCTTTACTCTCTCTCGGCTACCAGGCACTGTTTACATATAAACAAAATTATCCAAACTCATACAACTCGGAAATCTTGATCGTCTTCAAAGTCGATTTTCTTGAGTGTTCTTGAGTAGTGCATCGTACTGCTTTGGAAATTGATGTCCAGATACTAATCTTCAAATCCATGAGTTTGAAAAACAATCGGTGACCCACCACCCGAGGGTCCCCTCCTTGTG
>JAKCPI010021679.1:0-87051 GCA_023213315.1 Euborellia annulipes
AAATGGCTTAAATATTCAATATCGGATATCTTCAAAGTCTTATATGGCCTGAGTTTCCGAAAAGACTGTGTGAATGTGTGTGTGTGAGTGAGAAAAAGAATTATGAATATAAGCTTATAATTATTGTATTCTCAGATGAATATAAAAAAAAATAATAATATTTAGATAAAATGTTAATCATTAAAAAAAAAGAATTATTAATTTAATTTTGTATCAAAATTATTCGAGTTTGATTGTGTAAATATTTATTTAACGTTTTATTATTAATGAAAAAAAAAAAAATATTTGAATTTAAATAAAAGATAAAAATGGAAAAGTTTTTAAGCTAATCAATTAATTAATTATATTTCTCTCTTATTTACTTAGATTGTTTTTTGCTCCTTTCCAAAATTATGAATTCAATTTTCAAAAGGATGAAATTTAATATTTTAATATTCCACCCCACTCTTATATTCAATATCTCTAATTGTAATCATAGGCGTAGCCAGGGGGGTTTGGGGGTTCAAACCCCCCCCCCCCAATGAGACCCAAGCCATGACTAAATATTTAATACAAATTATATTTCACATAGGGTAAGAGAAAGTAAAATATAATAATTTACTCTAGCTAAAAAAACAAACCAAAATGATTTATAAATACCCTAAAATAATCTTAAATTTTTGAAAAAAATTTCTTGATCCCCCCCATCAAAAATTTCTGGCTACGTCAATGATTGTAATGATAGGTATCCAATTATTCTTGACTCTCCCAGAATTTAAAATTTCAGTCTATGTTAAAAGCAGACGAGCTTTCAGTATACTTAAGTTGATATCGTCAATATTATAATACGTATATGCCTCACCTCTTGGTCTCTTTGGTTACATATTTGATCCAAGACTACTATCAGAGATTTCTGAGGATATACAGTATTTAAGTTCCGTTTTCAATAAAAATGCTCTAATATTTTGCTTTGATATTTAGAGACAGAGATTTATTATAAATAGATGATAAAAATATTTATCATTTTCCTGACTCATTAGATTTTCAAAGTCTTTAAGTTCGAATTCCATTTAGATCCATACTCATATTTTATTTTGTCATTTAATCATCTTGTTTCATCAACTGCTTCTTTTTTTATTTCTCCTAATTAGGAAAAAATATTTATTTATTTACAAGAGAGTCAGGCCAACGCAAAAATTGAGTTTTCTGAATAATCTATCCTAGTTAGTAAAATTTTTTGTATTAATAATTACTAAATTAAATTAATACTCCTTTAAGTGGGTTCTGAAGGAAAAGCTGTTCGCATGTTTTTGCCGATAAGATGGCGTTAGGGGTCTTAGAAAGTTAGCCAAATGTCGTAAATTTGCCAACAGATGGCAGGATAGTAGGGTTATATTTAATCTTATGTATTTGTTTAATTTTGGTTGATCTTTTAATAGTGAATAGTTTATTTAAATATGATTATATATTAAAATATCATTTATAACAGCATAAAAATAATATATAAATATAAGCTTATAAATGATCAGATAATGGCGTAAGATAACCAGTCCAGCCTCCTATCAGTAGAATGCTAGACTATTTTGACGGTTTTTTTTTAAATTATAAATCATATAAAAACTTTAAATTTTTCTCAATTAATATGTGATTAATAATAATAATAATAAAAAAAATTTAAAATTATTGTAACAGTTTGTTTTTTTGTATTAGCTTGATAACAAAAAAATTAATTTCCTTAATTTTTTAATAAGTAATTAAAAAAATTAAAATTTTCTGTCACAATATTCTTTTATGAATTTAATTCATTAAAAAAAAACCGCATTGAAAAATGCTCATGGGCGTATCTAGAGAATTTGGGGGGGGGGGGCATGGGACCAGCTATCCTCCGCGGAGGGCCTGGAAAGCCCCATATTTTCTCAATTTTTCTTGGGGCAAGGAGCTTTCTGGGGGGGGGGGACCCCCCTAGTTACTCCCATGAAAATGCCTCTCCTACTCCCCCTTAATGTTTTTCTATTTCCAATAATAAAAATTCTGAAAGTCATAATTAATTAATTTTTTTGACTCATGAGATGAATATTGAAATATATTTTTTGCATATTTTAAATAATCCCTGCCATCATCAAATCTTAAATATCTGATTCTGGTTAAAATATCAAAATCATAATACCCCCATTCGAATAAATCCCTAAATTCCCTTCTCGCTTTTCACCCCCATTTCATCAAAATCCTTTTCAAGATAAAATTTACATACAAATTTGCTTGCTTTATATTATAAGCCTTAATAAATATCACCTTTAATCCCCCAAGCTTAACTCAAATCTTAGAAGTGAAATCCATCGCAATATTTCAACACCATATTTGTGTTTTGGTACAAAAGGCAGTCAGTCAGCCACTCGGGTGCCCTGGACGCACTGATTGCGCCACACTCTTTAGGCACCTAGCTATCAGTGGTCCCAATCTACCTGGGAAGTTAAAGTTGAGTTGAAGTTTTCATTCTCTCTCTCTACGAGGTGTGTCTGTGTTTTGATTTCAACCGGTTTCTCTCCTCAACGAGTGATTGACCCCTTAGACCGTCGTCATCGCTAATCAACAGCCCCCACTGATTATATATCACTTAAGCGCCTCTCTTCTCTTCTTTTTCGTTTTGCTACTGAATGAATGAATGGAGCTCAACATCAACAACAGCTTTACTTATGACCTGAATATCTTGTCTTTTTATTTAGAAAAAAAAAAAAATACAAATTTACTTTTAATTATCTTTTGTCTTTTTTTTTTAAAGAAACTCATTAACGTTCAACTTTCCATCCACCTGTGTAACTAATGAAAGAAGAATTTAATAAATTTGTATGGTTTCTTGATGCGTGAATTTCTCTAGATATAGTGTGTCGAGCAAACACTCATCGCGAGAAGGCATGCAAGCGTGTCTGTTCGGCACGCGCTGCCTGCTGATCATATGGGGGACATACGATATCTGACTGATGAAGGAGGGAGAGTTTCGCTTAAAAGGATTCGCCTTATCTAATATGCTTATAAAAATCTGGTGTGACTGGTCGCTCAGCACACTAACTTTCTCTTACCTTCGGTAATTGAAAGTTGTGTTCTGTGCTTGTCACACCAGATTTTTTTGTGTTGACATATATTTAGTTTCCGCCGATATATTAGAATTCAAGATGTAAAATTTATAAACATGGGAAAATATTAATATTTTGTTACCATGGCCTTTCTTCTATTTTTCCTATGAAGTACAAGAGTAAAGTGTGCTTCAAACTATTTTGAGTGCAAAATGAGAATATACATTTTAAATAGCAACAAAAAAATCGATCGATTTATGAATTTTAATCAATATCGTTCAAGCGAATTTTGAGAAATTCCGAAAATACTAAAAAAGTATAATACATAAGTAAAATACTAGTATTCTTTGGACCATTTGGTTCAAAAGCTTCGTGTTATTTTTTAGCAGGGTTTAACTTAAATATAAAATTACAACTTCTTCGCTCCTTTCGTTCTCAAGATATTTTGTATTTTATACTTTATGTAAGCGCATCAGTTCTCAAAAACGGCTCTAACAATGTTTTTCAAATTTTAAATATTTAGACCTACTATATATTAGGTCTAAATATTTCCAAACCACAAATATTTGTGATACGAATATGAAAATTCCTGAACGCTGAAGATCTTGTCTCTTTAAGAAAATTCGAGGACAAGTACTTTAATGAATGTGGTGTTTTTGTTTGTTCCCAATTTTCTCAATATTCCCTTTGTCGATTTCTTTCAAATTTTAAATATTTCCTATTTCCGATATTCAAAACAAATATACGCTAGGTCTCATTTTTCCGGAAGACTTCGACTACTAGTACTTTACTTATATAGTTTTTTCTAATTTTCTCAAAAATTCCGTCTGATTCTTTAAGTACCGAAATGAATTTAAGCTAGGTTTTGTCTTTGAGAGACTTCGAGTCCTAGTACCTTTACTGATGTATAATTCTTTTTTAGTTTTTTTTTCCAATTATTTTATTTTAAAAAAAAAACCGAGCTCCAGCTCGGTCATTCCGGAATTATAGGGAATAATTGAAAGTAAAAATAGTTTGAGGAGTTTTTAAATATGTTGACTTTTAAATATAATAAGACAAATTTCTTGTTCAGAATATATGACGTTTAAGCGCGTGAGAACATTACAAGAAATGTCATTATCTGTCGGTATCCCATTTTCTTTTAACTCCCTTACATTTAATAATCAAAACCACTTTACTTTATTCATGATTAAAAAAAAAAAGAAGAAATATTTGAACTAATATGAATAACAGATAAGCAATGATACATAATATATCTAAGGTGTCCAAAAAGCCTTTCAAGAAAAAAAAAAAAAAATAATTCTAATTATAATCTTTTCCTAACGTGTTTAATGAACTTGCTTATCTAAATGCTATCAACATGCGATCGTTAAATAGAATCCATCATCAAAATGCCTCTCTTTTTTCTCCTCTTCCAGTCTATTTACGACTAATAGCTAATAGGTAGCCGCTTATCTATCTGGAAATGCTCTAATTTATTACTGAATTTTATAATAATCCGTTATCATTGGCGTTTTATTGAATTGTCAACTAATTGAGTGAATCACTCGTATTTTATATTAAATAAATAAATATGTATGATCGCTCGCTCTTAACGCTCATCTAATGGTTCGATTTTATGATATTCAAATTAATTATAAATTAGTTTTTTTTTCTATCTTTTAATATAATTTCATTGGGCCGTAAAGACCTACATACCTTTACTTGTCTAACAACTGAAAGAGGTATTGCTAAGAATTTTTTAACAACTTTGTCCTGAAAGTGACGTTTGTCCCCAAAACGTCGACAAGGAAAATTAGATTTAGTGCCGAAAACAAGTCTTTTGTTTTATTTCATCTTCTAACTAATCATATGATTAAATAAGAGCCTAATTCGTAACTAGGACTCCAAACGTATAATGCTTAACTAAGGAGTGAAATCTAGGAAAACCAACGTTGTTCACTATTGACTTTTAGAAATTCTCTAGGCTTTTGTTAAGAGATGACATTAGTTTTTCTAATAGGAATACTAGGGATTTATTTTTAAATATTTATTTTAATAGTTTTCATTTTTAATGAATTTTATAGGAATGATGTCTTTATTAGCTTTCTGTCGGATAATGATTGCTAGTTGACTCGAACTGAAGCAACCGACCCACATTGGACTAGATTTACTTATCTAAAAAATAATAGCGTAATTTTTTTTTTTTAATCAAAAAGAATAGAAATAGAATTATTTTGAAATAGAATATTTGAATTCTATATTAAAAGGTGTTTGAGGTTTCTTCTTTTTCCTTCAAAAATTGTCTTTATTTGTTAATTGACAAGGGTCGGACCTCACTTGTTAGACAAGACACGTGTGGCAGTTATGTCATCTAACTCCCAGGCGCTTGACAGTCTCTTCATTAATTACTTTATTTCATTTCTCTATCGCCTCTTTTTTATTTAGTAGGAATAAAAGTCACAGCAGCTATTTATTTTTCCGTTACTCAAACCCACAGCGACGTTTCGGTCGTCTATTCGACCATCTTCATCAGTCAAATGAAAGCTTTTTTTTTTTTTTTATTTCCTAGTTTGTACATTATTTAAACAATACCTGGGAAGATGGAAAATAAAATACTAACTATTATACTTTTAGATTCGTCATATTTTTTAGTTTTTTTAATTTATTCATTATATACTATTTTTGGGTATTAGCACGATTCACTGTCAAAAAAATATTTTTTCTAGTATATTACTAAAAGTATTTATTTAATTAAAATTTTTTGAGGAGCGTCTGGCTATAAAACATTTTCTTTATCTAGTTATTTATTGTAAAATTAACACCTTCAATTATTATTTTCCCTGATTTGTTGCTTGATTCCCACACAGATAACATAACATCAAGGTTATACATTTGAAAGGGATTATTATTATCAATTTGTTATAATCAGGTAAACACCTTGTTTATTATTTATTTTATAAATATTCATTAAAAAAAAAGTAGGAATTTACTACTATTACACTTTATTAAGATGGAGGAATTTTATTTTAAAAAACAAATGTGTTAAATACACTTTATCATTTATAATGAATTTAATCAAATGGCAAAATTTAATTTATATAATAAATAAAACCCTTCAGGGCGAGGCGTTTGAAAAATAATCAAAATCTTTTTGTTAGTTTCCTACTTCCTTTCTTTCTCAATTTCATTCCCACCATTAATATCTCTGATTGGATTATAATAAATCGTTATCTGTTTTTAAAAACACCCAAACCTATTATTATTATTGATCTATTATTTATTATTAGAAGCGATGATGAATAGCAAGTACTAGAGAAGGTAAGGAGAAGGGGGGGGGGGGGGACTTGTCTTGAGGCCTCAAAAATAGCAACTATGTTCCCTATCAGAAATTAAGATCAAATAATAAAACGGGATTTATATTATCCGGTGCATAAATAAATAGGGTAACGACCTTCTATAAAAATAAACTTTTTTTTGTAAGTCTATTAAAAATTAATTTTATTTTTACATTCTCTTACCTGGTGTGGCGAAAGTCAGAAAATTCAATTTTTGAGTTAATCCTACCTAACGTTGTTAGTTTGGAATATTATATTTTGGTTAAGTACCCCTCTAAGACGTAGCACGAAGATTTTGAACAAAATTGTTCCAAGAGTTCTAGTACTTTACTGATGTACTTTCTCAAGTTTTTTTCCCGATTTTCTCAAAATTCACTCCAACGATTTTGATTAAAATTCAAAAATCAATTATTTTTTAGATACTCTTTAAAATGTATATTCCTATTTTGCCCTTGAAGATATTTTTCTCTTGTACAGTGAGGGACAATATTAAGTCCCACTCAAGCGTTTTCTACTTGTGATTATTTGATTGTTTTTAAATAAATCTTATATATTTTTTAATGGAAACCTTCATGCTTCAAAGCTAGAAAATTTCCAATAAAGATATTCATTTTCTTTTATAAAAACAATATAATAATCACAAGTGACAAAGCCTTGGTGGGACTTAATATTGTCCCTCACTGTACTTTATAAGAGAGAAATGGTTGCCATAGTAACAAAATATAAATATTTAACCATATAAAATTTACATCTTGAATTTTAATAAACCTGTGTAAACGAAATATATATCGACACAAAAAAATCTGGTGTGATAAGTACAGAACACAACTTACGATTACCGAAGTTAAGAGAAAGTTGTAAGCTGTGCGACCATCACTAGATTTTTTGGGATTATGATTGGTAATTTCTCTCTTATTATTGTAATAAGAATAAAGTAACACGTGTCTGGTTGACGTTTGCAATTAATTAATGATTACGAAGGCAATAAAAGAGACTTTTTGTACTTCCGTTGTTCATCTTCCGGGGCTCGATTTATGATTATCAATCATCTGTCACCTGCTTGGAATTAATTCTAACTTAAGATGGCATCTGCCTTGGTAAAAATCTTATCCATTCCATCTGAGGGCTACATATTATATTATCAGATTCAAAAGTAAATGATCATTGTTATCTTGTAACATTTTTCTTTATTTAGACGTCTAAATATTTGATAAAGGAAAAGTAATTTTATGCCTCAAATTAAGACACCTGTCTTTTAAGACGCCTATCAGAAATTAAGACCAAATAATCATACGGGATTATTTATCCAGTGGATAAATAAATTAGACTTGAATAAATATAACCTTGCAAGTCTATTAATATTCTCATTTAAAATATTAAATTTATTTTTTAGGACTAGGATTGGTGAAGTTTCTCTCTTTTTATGGTAAAAATGCTCTCCAAAATTTCAATTAAAGGTTCAATTTCAAGAGCATATTTGATCAGTGCATTATTATTGACTTATAAAAGTTGTTTCTCATCACGTTTAATCAAAGACCACTACTTTGATTCTAATTTCCTGATCTGAGGCCCAAATTTTTAAGACACTATTTTTATAAAGTTGGGCAAGTTAAGGCGGAATAGGAGCGAAGTGGTTACGCATGTTTTTCCCGATAAGAGGGCGTTGTGTGTCATAAACACTATGCCCAAAAAATCAAGTAATTCAAAAATTTGCCAAGAGATGTCAGAATGGTAGCTAATAATATTTAACGCGTTTGGTGCATTTGGTTGATTTTCATTGATCTTTTAACAATAAATACTTTATAAATGTTATTATATATTATGTATCTTTTATAAAAGCATAAAAATATATAAATATAGGCGAGATATATGCTATTAGGAGATCGGCCGTTAGACTAGCCTGCCATCTATTGCAAGAATACTGAACTAATTTGACATTTGATTTTTAAATAAATCATCTAAGCTTATTTTAAAAATTTCTTAATTAATATGTGATTAATAATAACAATAAATTCATTTTTAAATTAAAAAAAAAAAAAATTAAAAATTATTGGGACAGAAGGTTTTCTATATTGGCTTGATAACAAAAAATTAATTTCCTTAATATTTTAAAAATTATTAATAAAAAAATTATAGCTCGATGTCCCTATAATCTCATGAATTTAATTCATTAACAAAAAAACCGCATTGAAAATTTCCTTATAATAGTCTATTATTTTTTTTTTTTTTTAAGTACTTTTAGACGTCGCTCCTGAACCCCCCCCCCCCTTAAGATGCGATGTGTCGAATTTTGTTTCCTGAGGTGTCTCATTCTTGAACTAACATGCTAATCGTACCCCTTTGAATGATGGATTACAACTTAGGAAAAAAAAAAAAATCATATTTTCTGAGAAATTTGTTTTACGTACTGAGAGGATTGTCAAATATAAAAATTATTTCGTATTAAAAAGGTGTCCTAATATTAGCAATATCATCTCTTTCTCTCTTTCTGTATTAAAAACAAAATTAATCTGTCCGATATTCCATAATTTATTTTCTGGATAAATTCTAATTTAAAATATCAGATGGTAGTCCTATTAGAAATTATAAATGGTTTTCCGTTTTAATTAAAAATCTACCAATAATTCATATTGAATATATAAATAAATAGACTCAATCTCTCTAATTAAATATTGAAATCAGGGATAATTTTTTATTAGGCTATAAAAATCTCTTATCATATTATCCTACTATTTCTTCATGACCTATTTTTAAGTGATTTTTCATAAATAACGGAATTTTTATTTAAATCATAAAATATATAAATATTATCAGAAACATAATTAACTTGTGAATTACTATATTTACATACGATTAAACAAAAAATTCAAAAATTGGGCCCATAACTTTCGTCACCTTAAGCTGCACACTCATATTGCAATTTTATTTTGTTACATAGTATATAATACTTTATTTATAAAAATTTAAACTTTAGCCAGATGAATAGCTGAATCTCGATAATGGCAACATGCCGAAATGTTCTGAAATTTTTTTCCTAATAAATACCTGACTCTATCCATAATAGAATTTCTATTTTAATAAAATATTTTTTTTTATGGTAAAGTATAAATTATTTACAATGCGAAATACCATTTAATACAATAAACAACTAAAATAAGAAGAAAATAATTTTTTTTCGAACCTGTTGTCAACCTACGACGCTAGGCGTGTTGCCAACTGGCGCCTACGGATTGCGAGAAGTTCACAAGATTAAAATGATAGCAAGCAACCCAGACAGGCAACTAAGATATGGTTTAATCGTTTTACGACATTCCAATATACGTATATATTAGATGGTTTGTTTTGATGTCCTCGATCATCAATTTAACTACGTTTGTTACGGCTTTTAATAAATTAGCATAAAATTAAAAAATATTTGTTTTTGAGATTTTAATAAAACGTATAACCAAAAAATTATGATATTTTGAACCTTTATTGTGTATAAGATAGACAGTATGAGAATCTGAAATCTAAAAAGACCTTAATAAAAAAAAAAAATATATATTATCTCTTATATCAATAATAACTACAGTTCTAGTGATTTACTATAATTAATAAATAATTAAGTTCAGGCTCGTGTCTCGTAGTCTTGTGGCTGCAATTAATTATTAATTACCAAGACAAAAAAAAAGATAGCCAGATGTGTTTGTACTTCCGTTTGTTTATCTTCCGGGGCTCGATTTATGATTATCAATTTACTATCACCTGCTTGGAATTAATTCTAACTTAGGATGGCATCTGCCTTGGAAAAAATTATCAATTCCTGTACATATTACATTATCAGATGCAAAAGTAAATTTTCATTGATTTCTTGTATTTAGATTAAATTGAAATATTGAAACGAAATAATTAAAGATGGAATATTTCTTTATTTAGAAGGCATCTAATGAATTTTATTCATTTCTTAATATAAACTTCTTTCATTGAGAAAAATCAATTATATTATTAGGAAAATACTATAAAGTCGAAGAACGCTGGTGTTTTTATTTATTTGTTCACTAGTAATAATTTTAAGTTGAATAATATTTTTTTAATTTAATGTTATTTCCGACTTGGACTTGCTGGGAGATTATGACTATTCACAGTGAATATTTGTTTGAGTTTAATGTTGTTTCATCTGACTATAACTATAGGTTAAATGCTATATATATAATATAAAAACATTAAAAAAAAAATTAAAAGTAATTTTGAATTCCGGGCGACTTTCAACAGCCTTCTTTCTCTCGGCCACCCTTCCAAAGATTGAACGCCCCATTATCTTTACTTGTTTACAATGATCCTAGTAGCTGTTTTTTTTCTTCTTAACAGGCCCACAGGCTGAAAAATAGTAATTTAAATACTGGGTAAATCAAAATATCTTTATATATAAAATTCTAACAAGCACATCAAATCTCTTCTTGAAAATGAATATAATGGGATTAAAATTTTCCAAGTTAAAGGGCTTTTAAATCAGTAGATCTTTTGAAATAAACTCTTTTAAATAAAAAATAACCGAATTAAATTCAAGTATGATACACAAGGTTTTTTGTTTCAATGATTTATTTATTTAACATTAACACTTTATACTTGTGTATCATATTTGAATTTAATATTAAAGCATAATGTTTCAACTAGAGCCAACGGTTACCTGTTTAAAATTAAAAAATAACCCTTGTCTTTTAATATTTAAGAAAAAATTGTTATATAGTTTATAATAGTTTTACTAACATATTTTTTCTCTTTGTTTTAGGTAAGAATGACGACTTTCTCCATTTGTATTTAACTCTAATTAGGTATGTTATTAATTTAATTTATATATTGAATATAGAAATTAGTTTTTCTTTTACTTACTGAACGGTAAAAAATAAATTCAAATGTCAAATTTCTCATTTGATTCATTCATCCCGCGGACATCCGCTCTTATTAATTTATAATGAAATAAAACAACTGCGCATCCATTTTAGACCAACTCTCTATCATGTTTGACTTTTGAATATATTTTGATTATCTTGATTACTATTTTCTTCATTCAAACAATTGTTTTTTTTTTTTTTTTTTTAAACATTCACACTTTTTTCTCATTCACACACACATTCACACAGTCTTTTCGGCAACACGCTAACCTCTACGCCATCAAACAATTGTTATATTACATTCTAATTGTTTTTTTTTTTTTTAATTATTTTTGAAGTAAATTTATAATAAACCAATCTCGAATCCAAATATTTTGAGCTTGTTAATAGAATATCGTTCTTGTCCAGAACCTTAATGACCTTAATGCTGCTAATGAGTTGAGTCTCTTGATTTATTATATTTCTTTATGGATTTAGGACTTTATATATTTAAATTAGATTGTGTAAAAGGTTATTTCCAAATCTTGTGATCTGGTGAAGCAATAATATGTGTGAACAGGCGACTCTAATAATTTTTTTTTTAAGTCTTAATATAACATTCAAAAAATTCTATATAAGGATAATAATAATCGAAATAAATTTGACATGGAAAATACATGAAATTAAAAAATTTAATTAATAGCTACCGCCCGCCGGGTGAAGTTATATTATTGAATAAATAAATCATATCTTTGTTTGCTGATACACAAAAGTTGAAAATTATTTTATAGTTTAATTTTCTTTGAAGTACTTTTTTATTTTTCTATTTTCTCAATTTGATTAAAATTCATTAATCATTTATTTTTTAGATCCTCTTGTATATTCTCAAAATTATTTGCATCATAATTTATTCTTGTAAGATAGGAGAAATTGAAACAAAATAAAAATATTTTCCCATGTTTTTTACATCTTGAATTCTATTATATCGGCGGAAACTAAATATATGTCGGCACAAAAAATCTGGTGTGTCAAGCTCAGAACATAACTTTCAATTACCAAAGGTAAGAGAAAGTTGTGTGCTGCGATTAGTCACAGCATATTCTTTTCTAAATTGACTAACCAATTAATTAAAAAAAAAAAAATAAATAATAGGGAAACTGTCTAAATAAAAAGCCTCAGATGCTGAAAAAATTATAAACAAAAAATAAAAAAAAATTTATTTGAAAGTTTTTTTTTTCTATTTCGCTAATTAAATAAAATTTATTAATATATTAATATATATATTTTTTTTTATTTTTGGTATTAACATTACAAAAAGCTATTTTTTGATTATTTACTCTTTTTTTTTCAATTTCTATCAATCTTTTGTTTGCGCTCTCTTGATAAATAATAGCTACAAAAAAAAAAAAAAAAAATATTAATAAAAGGTTGTTTGTTCCATTGAAGCGTTACTTTCATACATGACCTGTAAATTTAAAATATTAATTTTTTTTTTTAAATTTAATATGATTCCATTTAACATATGGCTTTCTATATTGAGAGATGTGATTTTTTTTATAGATTCATAAAAACATAAATTCGAAAATATAGGTCAAAATGGCTAGTGGGAAAAAAAAGAAAGACAAAGAGAGTAGTAGATCAATTGGATTATAAAATAATTTAATCCAAAGTTTTTTTTTTAAGTATTAACAATTCCCATACCTATATAGGTATTTTTTTTTAACTCTACAAAAAAGCTATTTTTTTTTATTAAGGCTTAATTTTCTATCATAAATCGGAAAGTTATAAAAGTTTGTTGGTCCCACACAAGAAGAGATAGCTTTTCTCTTTCGGCATTCAGGAATTAATTAATTTAAAAATTATCCGACCTTCCCACAGAACATTTACTACCTGGAAGCGAAATAACTTTACACCCTTTGAATGCGTTAATTTTTTGAATATTTATTTTTTTTTTTATTAATCCAACAATCTGAAACTCAAAAATATCTCCCCCAATTCTATTCACCTCAATCATTTCCTATAAGAAAGTAGAAAGACAGACTTTTTCGCCATCTTCTTTAGTTCAAACCACGCATACAGGTCTATTCTCTAAAAACGTTAATTTTTATTTCTTCAAGCAAAAACGTTAACTTTTAACATCTTTAAACAACATTAACACTTCTTTGCCTCAAATTGCTATTCTGTAAACAAAAACTTTAAATCCAAAGCACATTTAGTAAATAGTTTTAGGTGCCTTTAATATTTTAACGTCGTATTTAAAATAAAAATGGCGTCGTTAACTTAAAAAGTAAGGTTATGATTTTGACAGCTTTGAAATAAAAGCAACACGTTAACTTCGCTGTTAAAACTTTGTTGAGAGAATAGTTTTTTTAATGTTCTTGTTTTTACATCACTTTTTAACACCCATTTGTTGATGTTAAATTTTGAAGTCTGTATTTAGAGAATAGACCTGTTATGCTGTTAATTTGCTGCCATCTTCAGTTATTGGGAATTATATACATAGTGCAAGTACACATTTTTTATCTCTGAGCTTGGGCACAGAAGCCATATAATTTTGTATGAAGCGAAAAAAATTTTATTATTGACAAATCCCGGTTTGATCACATGTGCACTTGCACTATGTGTATAATTCCCAATAACTGAAGATGGCCAAATAAATTCAGGCCGAAACGTCTTATTCTGGGAGTTTTATTGAACCTGGATCATTCCAATTTGGCTGATATCTCCATTTCTCCATTATTACTCTAAATTAATTTGATTTTCATTCAAAATTTTAACGATTTTAATTTTTAGATTAAGTAAAAAATAAATATTCCAAGTTATTGAATTTTAAAATTGAGAATTTGAATTTGAATAAAAAAAAATATTATAAACTGATTGATGTACAGTAAGTGTTTCGTTTTATTTTTTGGAATCGCATATAAATTATATTTTTTTTTCAGTGTACAGGAAGGAAGGAGAGAGAGGAAAAATAAATAAAAAATTCTAGACTAGACGAAATGGTTTTAGTTTGTCTTTTTGCCAAATTGTCTGACGTACTTGTCGTTCTTAGAACAATCTCTGTATCTTTGTCAATGACGCCTACTAATCCCCTCTAATTATAGATTTCTGTTTATTTATCTCTTTATTTTCTAACTCGCAATACACGAGCCTCTTCGGAATATAGCTTTTTATCATCATTACAGATTGGTATCATTTAATAAGAATTGAATTGTTGTGAATATAAATATTTCTTTGAATCTCATTACTCTCCACTTCGTTTTGACATAAAATTTGCCATTTATTGATCAGATAAATTATATGAATCTAAATAATTATTTGTTTATTAATACTCTTTAAAATAGACAAAGTACAGTCGGAGCCACAAGTGCCTAATGAGCCTTGAACTTAGGCAACCAAAATGCTTAGTCGTCAGAAGTGTTGCCTGTAAAGGAGAACATCAGGCACTTGCGGCCTCGACTGTACATCGAAGGATGAAGAAAAAAATAATTCCTAAACTCTGTACTAGAATCCTAGTAGCTGACTGATCAGAACGCCCCTTCAATCTAATTTAAAAGCCACTTCACTACTAAATTTAACTTGAATTTTTCCTCTTTTTTCCCATAAGGAAGATTTTATAAAAGTAGGCGCTCGTATAAAGTACCTGTCTGGATTGTAATCGCAGCAAGTGGCCTTGGCTGTTGTTTAGGTACCTGTTTCAGTTTTTGTGTGGGTTTCCTGTTCCTCCTCCTCCTTCTCCTGTTCGTTGGTGTTTTATGGCCCCTCGCCGGCGTCACCGCCCGCGAGATAATACACTTACTTCCCTCCCACGGAGCCCTCATAAATTCATTCATTTCACTTAATTAGTTAAAAAAAAAAACAACTCTTCACACATTGATACAAGAAATTTAGAACATTGTACGTATATTGAAATTGTAAAACAATCAGAATTGGTTAATTAGAACAGATGCTTCTTTTTGTTATTAACTTGTAAACCATTCGCACTCTGAGAACCGAACCTACGATCGTGTTAAAAAAGAGGATCTAGTTCTAAAATCTCGAGTTCGATATCCGAACTCTGTTTAGTTTTAAATTTGATACAAAGCTTAATATAATTTGAAATTATTTTACATTTACAGTCGATATCAAATTTAATTTCTGATATAAGATCAGATTCTCTATCTTTTTGGACCCTCAGCATACATACAGAGGATATAATATATTGGCACTATTATAAAACTACTTGACGCCATTGAGCAAACGACACATACACATTTATGCCTAAAGGCGACTGACTACACACGTAACTGCAAACTTGACAAGCATGCAAATTCTTTTCGGTACCACACAGCACAAGCAAACTTGTGCAAGTAACAGCTTATGCCGATAATTAACCTAAAAATGTCAAACTCGGATGGTTATTTATTCGAAGATAACAAGAAATACTCACTTGCTTTAAACAGAGACACAATAAATATTAATATTTAAATTGAAATTTTAAATAAATTAATATATAGACCAGTGGTTCCCAACCTTTTTTGACCTATCGCCCCTTTCTGGAGGTTGACTAACACCTATCGCCCCCCTTTACATTTTCATAGTATGCCTAATTTTAATTTGAAGTAAAGTGTAAATAATAAAGCAGTTTTATTGTTTTAAATAATTTTATTACCGTAGGCCTATATACAGGGCCGCAGGCAGACTTGACAGGCCCTGGGGCTACTTACTAATACGCCCCCCCCCAAAAAAAAAAAAAACTTAAAGTTTTTTTTTTAGTATGTAAAAGGCAATTGTGGCCTTCATGCCAACACTTTTTTACACAGTTTTTGAAAAACTTTTGAAATAGTTATACATAGCTTACTATATTTATTTAAATAAAGTTATATAAAATTTTTTCAAAATTTCCTAAACAAAGAGTTACAATAATTTATCGAGGACAGATCTGGACAGAGGATTTCCGGGGGTATGGAAAATTTTTTTGAAAATTAGCCACTGAAATCTGCATTTTTAGCTATCCCGAGTCGTGAAAAAGATCAAACTTGATTTGAGCTTAAAGGGCCCGGGCTCCCATGAGAAAAAAAATTCAAGAAAATGATTTTTTTTAATTGAAATTTAAGATTTGAGCTAAAAGTGACGTTTCAATTCTAGATTAGAATTATCTTCAGACTATTTTATTTTTATGATAATATTTTGTCCTCTTCTATCCTGACCATCCTGTAAATAGGAGATTTTTCTCTTTGATTTTTATTTTTTTAAATTTTAGTAAACTAATAATTTTTCTCCCTTTGAATACTCATCGCCCCCCAATCGCCCCCCGCTCATTTATCGCCCCCCTGAAAACCCAAATCGCCCCCTTGGGGGCGATCGCCCCCAGGTTGGGAACCACTGATATAGACTATTAAATAAATATCAAATGTCATTACGTCTATAAAATGGCGGAGAGTTTTGCTTGCTCAAATATGCTTGTGCTTGATTAAAATTCAATCGAGCATCAAGCGGCTTGCACAATTAAAATGCTTGTCCTATAGACGCTACAGTTTGCTTGTACAAAAAGATTGCACGTGCATGCTTGTCAAGTTTGCAGTTACGTGTGTAGCAGCCTTTTACACAATGAATGAATGTGCTACGGAGACGAGGGGCGCGAACTTTAAATAAAATTTTTTATTATTAATTGTAAAATATATTCAATACATTATTAAAATATTTTTAAAACTATTTCAATAATAATCCAAATAATAAAAAAAAAAAAAAATTAAATTTTCAAGGCCCTCTCTCACTCTGTCTTTTTGAAACACATTCCTCCAACATTTTATTAGCGATTAATTAAATTATCTAATCCCTCAAATAAATTCCAACGATGCTCTCTCTTTCTGTCATTAAGTCATGCATTTTAAATAAATACCTGAATATAAAAAAATAAAAATACTCAAAATGATTACTAAAACAAAAAGCTGTCATTGTCAATGATAAATTGGAATAAATAATTATCTTAAAATAAATATTATTGCAAAATTTATATAAAAGAAAAAGTTGTCATTAATCTCTAATTCGTTTCGATTAAATGAATGTATTTCATCAGGATATATATTCAAGAAAATTTCCGCATTTCTTTCTTTTAGGGGTTGTCAACGTGTTTGGGGGATGGAGGGTTCTGGACAAAACGTTACTAATTGTGACATGGGGGCACAGGGGTTTCTCTAAGTGTGACATAACAATTTAAAGTTGAATTTATAAAATAAATAAAACAAAAAAGTGAAATGCTATGAATTTTGTATAAAAAATTAATGGTGGTGGTGGACATTGGGACATAATATTTGTAGGGGGTTTGTTTGTATGTGACTAACTGTAACACGGAGGGGACTAGAAAAAATATTTATACCCGTATTCATAGTAGTTCCTTGAGAAAGAAGGAATCCTTATATCTATACATTTATATAGGCATAAGGGTTCCTTGTTCCTCAAGCATTGACTATGAATACGGGTAATAGTATTTTAATAAAAGTTTCGAAGTTTAATTTTTATAGTTAAAAATAGCTTACAGATGTATTTCCAGTGATCTCATAAAATTTTCTGTAGTAACATACCTCCTTCATCTCTATATATTAAATTTGAAACCTTATTCTTTTGTTTTCTTGTTCTTTATTCAAATTCCCTATAATGATAAAAGAAAAAAATACTTAATAGAAGAACAAAAAAACAAAACAGATAATGTGATTGTAACCTACTTCTTCTGACCCTTAGCTAACCTCGTCTGCTTTTAAAAGAAATAAAAATAAATAACTAAAAAAAAAAGAAAGAGAAATGCAAATAAATTTAATTGATTAAATTTGATATTTATGACCCTCTATTAGATAATTTCTACTCAAAATTATAGAGTGAAATAGAAAAGTAAAATAATAAATAAATAAATAAATTCCTAATAGATTAAGTGAAACCGTGGAATTATTCCTCTTCAGTGGATAATTCATAGCTATTATGCAAACTCGAGAGAGATGATGGATCGGAATAAATCAAGGGAATAGGAGAGTTAAGTCCTAAGTGTCAATTAAATTCACAGCCTCCAATCAAGATTCCAGGAATCCCTATGGGATTCTTTCTTTCTTCTCAATTATTCTGAAAATAAAAGAAAGTTCGTTTTTGAATTTTTGAAAGTGGAAAAGACCAAAATGTAGTACTTTATCTACTAAATTAATGATATAAAGAGGATGCGACCAATAATAAATAAAAAGCATCTATTTTGTTAACACTCTTTAGACAATATCTATTTTCTATGTTAATAATATAAAATATATGATGATGGTTTTGTTGATCATAGACGAAACGTTCCTAAATAAAGAGTGTTATCAAAATAAATGCTTTTTATTTATTATTGGCTGCATCCTTTTTATATCATTAATCAAATTATATAACAGCCACAATTTGTCATATACTTTATCTACTAAATTTTTTTCCAGAAATTTTAAATTTTTTTGTCATATTATGATAAAATACTTTATTTTTAAAAGTTTTTATTCTTAGTAGGAGAATTTATAATTATAGACCACATTTTTGTATTAAATATTTATTAAAAATATATAAATACTGTACAACGTTTCAACTGCTTATTCTGCAGTCGTTATCAAGTACTGTGCACTTGCTCCGACTCAAGTGAACCAACTGTCATGTTCGTTACTTGCCTTTTTATATACAGCGACGTCAGCGCCATCTGCCGGCATTTCTGTGAAGTTAGATTCAAATTTTTCCCGGCATTTTCATTCATTTTCATGAAGTTAGTCACACTTATCAAAGCAAGCGTCTACATAAAAAGCATGATGTTACAATAAGTTTCCTGAGTTTGATTCTTTGACATATTCTCGAAAACTGAACAGTTTTTGAAATAATCAACGAAGAAAATGACAATTTCGACTAATTTTGGAAAAAAAAATCCTATTTAATTTTTCAAAATTACCTAAAATTGTCTTTTTCTTCATTGATTATTTCAAAAACTGTTCAGTTTTCGAGAAAATACGAACTCTATTCACTCCAATTTTAATATTTTATAATTTTGACAAACTCTGTCAAAAAATTCATATTTGCACTGAGGATGGCTCCTGTATAGGGACCGAAATATTTATAATAAATTGAAATGGTGAAAAAGAAAAGAAACTGTTTGATTCTCCTTATCTTCCCAATTATTTATATGTATTGTCTTAACTACCATCTATATTAGATATAGGCCTATAGTTTGTTATTTATTAATTGTATCAATTAATTCTGATTTTGTTAATAAAAGCTTATTACTTGGCAAAGAAGCGAGATACTACTGGCTATATCCAACGGCTTTTTGGATTTGATCATAGGTCTGGCTGGCTTCAAGCCAAAATGAGATCGATGTGAATGGGGAGGGGCGAATCGCATCTTTTAATAAGATGCTTGACACTTTAACAAAATGACACATAAATTATTATAAAAAAGACTATAAAAGAGCAACGCACTTTTTTCCTTATCCGCAAGAGGAGATTTTGAAATTTATTTTTAGATGATAAAATACGAGGATTGTTTCTCTGTTATAAATATAAAAAAAGGGGGTTTATCAGAAAAAAAAATTTTTAAAGCGAAATTTACGAACGAAAATAAAGATAAAAAAAATGGGAATGGGAAGATTAAGCACATAAGAAATTTATATTTAATAAATATATGAAACAAGGAACTCCATATATACACACACGAGGGACGTTTGATAAGTCAGAGTCTGTATAATGAAATTTTTTTTATCAAAAAAATTTTAAATAATATTCTTCTTTATCTGAAAAATATAGCGTAAAAAGGACTTCTTATATATTTATCATAATCTAAATTTAACTTTATTTTTCTGTGATTTTTTTTTCTTAAACCACCCCTTTTGTAACTTATTGACTCGTGAAAATATTCTTTTTAAATCAACTTTTGTGTCTTAAAAAAAGATTTACTATTTTAATCCATTTAATGTTATACATATTTTAAGAGAACATATAAACAGGGTTAAGATGATCACGAATTCTCGAATTGAAATGGAATTGAAATCCAGCGTGAAAATTGGCCAGGACTTGGAAAGGCTTTTTTTTGGAATCTACATGCCGCAGCAGAGCCAAGAAACTTAGAAAGAGGATGAGAAAGAGAGAAAAGAGAGAGAGAGAGAGAAACAGCCTCTTTCCACACTAAAAAAAAAAAAAAAAAAACCTTGATCAAATGTGTTGCAAAACTAACGCGCCAATTTTTTTTTTTTTTTTTTTTGGAGAATAATAAAGTGAAAAATTTCTTTCAACCAAATACACTCACTCAAATTGAAAGCAATTTTTACATTAAATTAATTGGAAAAAAATTCTACAATAAATATAAAGGAATATTGAATGATGAAAAGAAAGTCTAACAATGTAAGAGGTAGAAAATTAAAAAAATAAATAAATAAAAACAAACATCTTTGTACGTAATCATACCAATTTTAGTTATCAATATTTTCTAAATCATACACACATAATTTTTTCCTATTTCATTTATATTTTTTATATGTAGATTTATTTACAAGATAAATACTCTATTTAATTACAATTGGGCGCAAAAAGAATTTTTTTTTAGGTTCAAAATATAGTTAATAATATAATTTCAATAGAAACACTTTGCTAGCTATCCCTTTCATCAAGAAAAAAAGGTTAATGATTAAAATTTAAATATTCTTTTGGAGGAAGGTCGTTAAATTAAAAAAAAAAAAAAATTCCCGTCCGCTATATTGTAATATTGTATCCAGGGATGAGTAGGATCTCAATCCTTTTGGATTTAAATCCAAAGATCCGACCCGATCCAGGTTTTTCTGGGTCAAAATCTTTTTTTTTTGTGGAGGATCTGGAATCTGGTACGCGATCCAAATTGAAAGTGGGGGGGGGGTTCGATTTAAGAATTTTGATCGAAATCATTTTTGCTCTCTGGATCTAGGATCGGAACGCTAATCCTTTTCGGAGGATTAACAATCCTCGATTTTTGCTATCCTTTTCAAAGAATTGCCAATCCTTTGAAACATTTTTTTCTTTTTTATATATCGCCCCCATCTATCCGGATCGACCCCCCCCCCCCCCCACCTTTCTTCTGACTTCAATTCTTTAATTTAAATAAATTATTTTTAAAATGAATCGTTTTCATTTAATAGTTCGAACTGTGGATAGAAATTTTGTATAGGTCTATATATGGTAGTTTTATAATTATTTATTTATTTATTTAAATTACATTTGTTTTATGATACTATACCAAATTATTAATAAAAGAAATTGTGTTTATTGAAGATAGTGTTGCAAATACATAAAGGTATTTAAACATAATGTGCTTTCTTAATACCACATTGTCCTATAATTTTACTCAAAGATTATTAAAATTTATAAAAATCCTTAACAGATGTGCTCAGATCCGGGAGCATTGAATGAGAGTGAGTGAGAGAGAGAAGACCCATTTTTGGAATTACCATATTAAGAGTTACGTTATGTTACATCGCTTAGAATTAAACATCTGACCTTAAAGTTTACTTATTTAAACTAAACATTTAATTGAAATTGTAAATATTATTCTATGAAAAT
This sequence comes from Euborellia annulipes, assembly GCA_023213315.1. Lineage (NCBI taxonomy): Eukaryota > Metazoa > Arthropoda > Insecta > Dermaptera > Anisolabididae > Euborellia > Euborellia annulipes. The sequence continues at coordinate 21,777 of JAKCPI010021679.1, forward strand.
TAAATTTCCATTTGTATTAAAAATAACTAAGAGTTAATCATCATAAGAGTCATTTTAATTTATCTTTTGATGGAGAAGATGAAAAACAGAGAAACGGTTCCTTGCATAAATAAAACTTAAATTAAATTAGATATTTCACCTCTTTAATATAATATATATATATAATATAAATTGAGAAAAAGGAAAGTTTTATTATACTCTATAACAGACAATATTACAATAATTGAGTTTGGATATTTACGGAAATATATACACCTTTAACCTATATTTAATAAAAACACGGGACAATAATATTTAGGTCAGTAATTGACCACTTTAGTAGTTAACTGGAAATCTTCAATTGGCACATGAACAAAATTGTCAGACGATACTTGAAAAATTTGAAACATTATTTAGTGTGGTTTTGTAATTGAAAGTGTAGTTGAGGGAGAGTAAAAAAAGACTCCGATCAACTCAAAGTCAGCCTATTATGGTATTAATAAAATACATTTGACTGCAAAAGTCTTGAAGATTATTGTTCTTTTACGCAAGGATAACATGGACCCTTAAAAGGTTTCTTATTCTCAATTTAGAACGTTTTTGGATTCATTGTTCCAAATCGGAACCACATTTTCTAACATTATCCTCTTGTTAATTTTGTCAGATTCTCGTATCATTCGCCTATATGTTTATATAAATTATATATAAAAGTTATCAAAACTGATTAAATGTTAATGGAAGTTCAGAGAGTGATTTTTGGTGATGAAAGCGTTGAGTTCCAAAAAGGATTCGTGCTGAGGAAATTGGATGAACTGTAGGTATGTAGTTGGATTTCTGAAGTTCAGTGTGATGCTGTTTCTATGGGTTAAGTATTTAGGTCATTCAGCTATTATATGAAATGGTTAAGCTGGTATTTGGGGGGAAAGAAACTGAAAGGAGAATTCACAATGTTGAAACGAGTTTAGTGAGATAGTGATTTATGCGGAGACGGTTCACTATTGTTATGGCTCTTGGAAGAAGTGGTATAAGGGGGAGTGTGCTGACATCAGGCACTTGTAGCGCCGATTGTACCTACTTTTAACAATATTTTATATACAGGTTCGCCCGTAACCGAATCCGTATTGATGCGACCACCATTTGGACGAACAACTGCGTTGCATATTTAAGATAGGCAGGCTGATACACTGATGCGTGATACGATATGCGGGCAAATGCAACAAGTGGAGGCTTAAGGAGGCACTGAATCGAAATCATTCATAAGTAAACTAGAACCCTTTCCAATAACGTTTTTTAATCACGATTTATTTTATTAAATATCATTGTACAATTAATAGGAAACGAATTAGGAAGATTGAAATTTTTTCAATTAACTTTTCCATACCAAAATTATTATTGACATTTAGAGCTTCTTGGATTCTTCTTGACATAATTGCAACATTTGGGACCGTTAGGTTTTTTTTTCTCTCGTCTCTCTCATGACCAGTTCCTCTTCTTCTTGAGACATGTCCATCCAAATGATGACCTTAATGATTAAGCACGTCCTCTCGTTACTTTCCAAATCAGCATCTCGGATCATCATAATAATAATCATAGTGTGACCATCATTATTTTGGAAATATTAACTCGTTAGCTGTTGTGTAATATACTAGTTATCTCCCATAAATATAGGATACTTTAGCTAAACGAGGCTCTATTAGAACCATTATCAGTCCTCTCATTCAATTTCCATAGCTCTTTGTTTTATGAAAAGACGAAAAAATTGATTTTCGAAAAATTTGAAATTTAGAGCCAGTTGCTTCACATCTAATTAACTAGCTCTCCCAAGGATAAGCAGGTTTAGTGTGATTTTCGAGTCTTTTCACATCTAGTTAAGTTAAACATATGAAGCCCAGATCGCAGTTGGTTTGCTACGATCTAAAGTTCTGTATAAGAGGTGATATTAGAAATACAAGCCTTGATTATTCATTTTTTTAGAAATTTTTAGCCTTAATTAATTATTTTAATTTTTTTTAATTATTCATTTATTAAGTTGCTAACTTCACAAAACTTTCATTTTTTCTCAGATAGCTAATTATATGTGAAAATACTCATTTTTTTAACTTTAAGGTTAAGACTGTTCTTGATTTCTATATCGTTGATTTGCTATCTGTCGGATAAATTTTCTAGTTGACTAGAAGTGAAACAACCGACCATTAAATATACTCATCGAGAAGCAATCCAGAAATTTTAAATTTTAAACAAATTTATTATCTTTTGATTTGGAAAAATAAATCAAAGTCTTCTGAATAAAAAATTGTAAATTATTATACAGTAGTTATATATCATTTCTTTAAAACTTTAGATTTCAAAAAGGTTCAACCAAATCAAGAAACAACCCATATAGCACAAAATATTGCAGCAATGTTGCAGAAATATTGCGAATCTTGCATAAATTGCCAATTAATATTACAGGAATATTGCATCAATATTGCAAATCTTGCAAAATATTGGCAACATTGCTGCAATATTGCAGCGGCACTATTCCAAGCTAGGAATATTCCAGCAACATTGCAGCAATATTCCTATGTCCGCCTTTTTGCAACATTGCAGAAATATTGCATCAATGTTGCTGCAACATTTCAACAATATTTTGTGCTGTGTGGGAAAGTACCACCACTTTAAGGAAAATCAAATTCCTTATCAAATTTTATAGACCTACCATTATTAATTATTATTTTTTTATTATATTTTTACTTTCTCTTAGCCTATATATGAAATATATAGGAGAGAAAGTATTGCGATCATGTCAAAAATTCGATGTCGAGATTTTGATGGATATACATGTTTTGAGGTCCCCTGAGTCCAAAAAAGTGGGTCCCGCAAATTGGTCTGTGTGTATGTATGTGTGTGCGTGTGTCTGTATGTGTGGACAGATTTTTAGCATGAAGGAATTGAGCTACCGGATTGAAATTTTATATTTAACTTAGGTACCTTCCCACACGCTCAAAATAAGCTTTTGAACAAAATCGGCCAAAAAGTACTAGTACTTTACTGATGTACTTTTTCAGTTTTTTTCGATTTTCTCAAAATTCCCTCCAAGGATTTTTTTTTAAATTCAAAAATCAATTATTTTTTAGATGCTCTTTAAAATGTATATTCTCATTTTGCCGTTGAAATCTTCTGAAGACCACTTTACTCTTGTTCTTCATAGGAAAGATAGAAATGGTTGCCATGGTAACGGAATTTAAATCTTTTTTTTTTATTAGATTAAAAATCAATTATTATTTAAATTCCCATTTTTTTTAAATTTATTTGTGTCTTTAATTGTTTCAAAGAAAACATATATGTCTCTCTCTCACTTGCAAACATTATCGCCTGTCTCTACTCTTTTTAAATTCCCTTTCCACCTTATCTTCGCATAGAAACAATGTTAATTTCCTATAGGGATTTGTATGTTAATTTCGATTCAAAAGGGGGTCCCCCTTTGGAACTTTTTACGCATTTAAAATTTTTTTTCCAATTCTTATGAAATTTTGTATTTATTTACGATTCTATATTGTGTATAAAATGTCCAAATATGAGATTAAAATTTTGAAAAATAACCATAGTTTATTTGAAGCAGTCAACATTTAAAATGCAAGTTTGAAACTAAGGTGCTATCGGAAACTAAATATATCTCGACACAAAAATCTGGTGTGACCAGCACAGTGCGCAACTTTCTCTTACCGAAGGGTAAGAGAAAGTTGTGTGCTGTGCGCCAGTCACACCAGATTTTTATTATATTATACGTATATTATTTCTTTTACTTTCAGTAATAATATAATTTAGAAATCATTTTCTATTTCTTTTTTTACACAAAAAAATAAAATTTTAAAGGGATCTTCTTTTCTGAGATGCCAAAGAGCAAGAGAGAAGTTGTTGGTAGTCGAAATACCGGAATGCACTTGAGGCTGTGCGACAGGCTGGCAGGAAAACAGGCTGCTGCCCATATCGGGGGGGGACACTGACCCTGTGTCCCCCAGAGGTTGCACTTGCCTGACTCCCATTCAACGTGTGTGCTCTGTTAGACCTTCACCAATGTTCCATCACTCATATATAAACCAATTTTAAAGTTTAAAATAAGGATAAAGCATTAAAAAAAAAAAATTTCATACCTACTCATGTCTATTCTGTATTAATATTCGATTCAAGACAATTTGTCATCTGAATTCCATCCCTCTCACAAATTATCTCCTTCTCCTTCGCCTACTGTCATAGTTGAAACAAAACTGATTATTTATTCCATTGACAGCGGATTAATTCCATCGAGTGGCCAAATGAACACCAAGAGAATCATATCGGGTTCATTATTTTCTAATTTTAATTCATTATCTAACTTGGACATGAGAAGAGTGATTAGAAATGATTATGAACAGTTGAGCTACCATTTTTAAACGACATCATTATGCCAGATGGAAATATCCGGGATCGTTTCTAATCATTTTAATTCTTTAAAGATACTCAATAATTATGTTCGTATACATCTTGAAATATAATTTCTTTTAAATAATTGATTGACATATTTATAAATTTTTCTTTCTCTGACTCTTTTTTCTTGATGGTAGCCAAATGATTTAAATAAATTTATTGATTGGGGTCCGAATCCACTCTCTTCGCTTTTAGATTATCAATATTGATACATGTATCAACATTAGACCCGCAGACAGAGGGGAGGGGTAGGGGGGCCCGGGCCCTTTGAGCACCATAAAATTCTAATAAAAAAAAAAAAAATTTTCATGGTTAAAGTTTCAATTAAAAAAAATAATTTTCATGAACTTTTTTTCCTAACAGGACCCGGGCCCTTTAAGATCAAATCTTAAAATTATAGGTGGGGGTCCGTATTATTATTATAGCCCCAGGTCCCGTCAAGTCTGTCTGCGGTCCTGGTCAATATCTCTAACCTCTCGGAACAGGAAGGGAGATTTTCTAGTAAATTATAAATTACAGTGGTAAAGTCCGCCTTCGGCTACGCCCACTGGACCCCCTTGCTTGCCTTCGCCGAGCAAATGCATCAAATTTATTCTTGCTGACTAGAAATTTTCAAATTACCCCCCCCCCCCCCCGAGATTCGAAAAAATACCTTTTTTTGGCAAAAAAATTTATTTTTAATGTAAAATTTTTAAAATTAATACTTAAAAATTTGATGTGTATTTATGTTCTGGCAAACAAGTACAGAATGCGCCTTTAAATTACCGAAATTAAAAAAAAAATAGTGTGCTTTTCGACGAGTCACACCAGATTACCCCCCTCCCCCCCCCCCCCGAGAAACACCTCTGGATCCGCCCTTGCCTATAACTCTAGCCAATCAGCGTCCTGATCGGCCCAGACGGAAGCTAGCCGCTAGCTCTTTATTTATAGCAAGTAATGAAATGATTATGAATAAATTTTTTTGATTAATTTCTGAATTTTTAATTTTGTGATACAGTAGACCTATATATATTTAAGTCTCTTGAAACAGACATTTTTTGCGGTAGAAAGGCCCTTCCTTAATCTGAAATCACCCTTAAATAAAAAAATCAAAACACTTTTAAATAAGAAAGAATGCAGACTTCTATATTTCATTTCTAAATTTTATTCAATGGCTTTTTTTTTGTTTTACTGCTACTTACTTTAAAGAACTGCTCCAAACCATCCAGTATTAAATCTCTCTAGAAATTAAATGTATGATCCGTTAGAGCAACGACAAGGTATAATAAAAAAAAAAAGCGACGACACGAAAAAATCTTTATACAGTATTTTTAAATATATTTTGAACTTCATATAGTTTAAAACTTTAAATCCATCCTATTCATGTAATATCAGTGACAGTTGTGATTTTTTTTTTCTTTAAGAGTTGAATCTAAAAATATTGTTTTTTTTTAGATGAAACTCTCATGCACTTTTTGAAAATATATTTGTAATTAAGAAGTGGTAGTTGTTCTGATAAGGGGAAAGGGCAGGGCAGAGGCAGTCTTTGCCCTTCTCAACGTTAAAAATTATATTTATTTCTTTATCATTCTAATAGGCCTAAAAACATTTATTTTCACTTCTCTTTCGGTTGGGTGACATTGAATTGAGAGAATTTGGAATTAAGATTGAAATCTCATTCACTTTTTTTCACTTTTTGACCCATGTCATTTTTTATAGACATTCCTTATAGGTCACTGATCTTTAATCTTATTTATTTTCTAACAGGATGATTATTTTATTTAAATTAAATAAAAAAAAAAGGTAGCGTTTTGGATTTGTTATTTTCTTAATTTACATATTGATACAAAATTGATATACCGCTATGTTAAATAAAAAAAAAAATTCATCTGATTATTTTGAGATAAAATAAATTTTTTTTAAATAATTAATGCGATTTGTATATAATAAAATCAGAGTCTCTTTCAATTTTGCATACTTAAAACTTACATGTAACGATATGAAACTTATGCAAAGTTTTCCTTATAATAATTTTGATTTTCTCTACAAAGCCTTCTTTTTTTTCGGCAACTCAGGGTATATAGACTTTAAACAATAACTTGTTTATGTATTATTAACTAGCATTCGTCTGGGATCCGAACCCACTTCCCTTGCCTTTTGCTAAGGTTGTCTTCATTTTGTGGGGCTTCTCTACGACCTTATAGATCTATTGTGCTCACAAGTATCACTATGTAAGTATGGGAAAATATTTATACTTTGTTACCATAGCAACCATTTCTCCTATCTCTCCTATGAAGTACAAGAGTAAAGTGGTCTTCAGAAGATTTCATTGGCAAAATGAGAATATACGTTTTAAAGAGCACTAAAAAATAATTGATTTTTGAATTTTAATAAAAATCTTGGAGCGAATTTTGAGAAAATCAAAAAAAAAAAAAAAAAAGAAAAACTACATCAGTAAAATACTAGTACTTTTTGATCGATTTTGTTTAAAAGCTTATTTTCATGCTTCAGGAGGGTGTCTAACTTAAATATAGAATTTCAATCTCTTAGCTCAATTCCTTCATGCTTAAAATTGAATACAGACAGACATACAGACCATGTCGCGAAAACCACTTTTTTGGATTCAGGGGACCTCAAAACGTGTATATCCATCAAAATTTGGACATCGAATTTTTGACATGAATCTAATACTTTCTCTCTTCTTATATATATATATATAGGTATATTAACACATACATATAGGTAAGAGAAGGTAAAAAAATTATCATCCTTCAGAGAGGCCCTCCTAAAATTTGACTCTTCTAACCAACCGTCCCCCCCCGACAAAATTGCATTAATCCGTCCTGCCTGGTACAAGCCCCAGGAGAGGATCAATCTTGGAATGGTTCATGCCCTTCTCTCAGGCTCTAGGTGTCTGTAACTAGAAGGGATTATATTTCTATTGCTCCAGTAGAGACGCTCGACTTGGTTGAATTTTTGTGGCAACTCGAGTATAATTTTACCTCGAATTACTAAGCCCCAGCTAATCTGATAAGCCTCGTCGCCTTCATTTATTAATGTTATTTAACCTCTCGGTCACAGGGGATTTTCGTTTTTCTAAAAAACTGTTGTTTGTTTAAAAATAAAGAAAATTATAGACTTCACTCACCTACACCTGATTTGCTATCTTGGTTAATATGCAATTCATTTCTCTCTTTTTGGTTGTATTTCTTGGAATGGTTCGGATAAAACAAAAAAAAAAACGAAAGAGGAGAGTTGAGTGCTGGACCAGTGTAGGCGACGATGCTGTCCCTGAGAGCTGGGCAGGGCGCGCAGCGTGCAGCGCCCACAAACGCAAGGGCCTGCGCCTCTCCAATAACTCTTTTTTTTTTTTTTTTCTTAATGTCTAGCGCCTGCTCAGCACGTGCTCCTTTCTTCATTTATACTGATCCGTGACAACACCTGAACAACACTCATTCGAAACGGATTAAGAAAAAAAAAAAAAAAAAAACATTTGAGATTCTAACGATTACATATTACATAGTAAAAATTGCCTTTGACCTCGCCTACTTTAGCTAACTGTCCAAAAAAGTGCAAGAATATTGAAATTGCGAAAACATTTTTTTTAGAAAGCATTACGATTGTATCAAAAATTAATTCAATATAATCAAGACTTTCATAGAAAAACATGTTTTGAGCCCCAAAAAGGTGGTCCCGCAAAATCTCTCTGTCCCAATAATAAAATATCCCAAGAACAAAAAGAGCTACGATATTGAAATTATATGCTATTTAAGTTAGGTACCCCCTGGCATGCAACACGAAGCTTTTGAATAAAATTAAAAGTTTTTTGGATTTTTTTCCAAAATTATCTCTAACAATTTTGATTAAAATTTGATTGTCTTTAAAATAAATTTTTAATAATCCCTCAAAATTATTTTAAGTAAACTTCAATCTTGTATTTCATTGGAAAGATGAGAGAGAGAAGTAAATGATTGCCATGGTAAATTTTTTTTTTTTTTAATTTCCCTTATTGGCTGCAGAAACCATTAGGGTTTGATTAAATTTAAACTATCAACAGTAGGCTCTCGTTGAAACATTATCTATGAATTGTAAAAATAAATAAATAATAATTAAAAACATTCGGTTATGTTTCATATAAGTTATTCAAAATCAAAATGAGCATTAAGTGTTATATTTTTTAAATAAATTATTTGATAAATAACTGAAAGTTTTTACTTTCTCTTACCTCTATATATATGTTAATATATAGGAGAGAGAAAGTATTGGATTCATGTCAAAAATTCGATGTCGAGATTTTGATAATATACACGTTTTGAGGTACGCTGAATCAAAAAAAGACATGGTCTGTGTATCTGTGTGCCTTTTATAGTTTTTTTATTGTTCTTTTGTAGTTTTATAATATTATCATTACTATATACTATTTAATTCAATCAATAATCGGAGAACATTCCACACGCTTGTTTTTCGTGGCCACCCATCCGAAATTTAGACGTGCTTTGTTATTGCAACAATCTTAGTGGCTGTTACTCTTCTCTCTTGTCACCCCCTCTGGCTACCTGTTTATTACCCATTGGGTAAACATCATTATCATTATTATATATAAATCGGTTGCGGCTAGCTTCCGTCTGTGCCGATCAGGACGCTGATTGGTTAGAGTGACAGGAAGTGGAGCGGGAGCGGGAAATTTAAAATTTAAGTCAGAGAGGGAAATTTGAAAATTTCGAATCAGTCAGTAAGAATAAATTTGATGCATTTGCTGGCCCCCGGCCAGTAGTAAGGCCCGCCGTAGGCCATTTGAATCCGTCCTAACAGAAAATTGTGTTATGTGGTCAGTCACACCATATTTTTTTTATTTACCATTCAAATTTGAAAATATAGCTTATGATTAAAATATTATTTTTTTATTCCGAAAAATACGGAAGCATTTTTTTTTTCGAATACGTCCATAGCTATAAAAAAATATCAATCACTTTTCCAATTGCCAAGTGAGGATTGATCTTGTTCATGATTCACTTGGTCACTCATCCCAAACGCCTTTTAGACTTTGCGTGTTATCTTGAGAGAGACGCGTGTCTAATGCTGATCAACACTGACGCACGTTCTCTTCCTCTATTGCTCCTTTGCATTCTTTCATCTCATTAATACGGATGTATCCTTGGTATTATGATCCTGATTCCGTTAAAAGGTGGGTCTCGCATTTTTGCAATCCAATGAAACCTCCTTCCTGATTTTTAATCCATATATTTCAATCAAAATTTTTTTTTCTCCATTAGTTGCTTCCGTTTTCAAATTTCCAACAAATTTCGTTAGTTAATAGTCGTGGCGTCAAACAAAGGATAAACACAGACTACAAAGATAGATACTCAACATCTTTAAAGATTTATTGGCTTCAAGTATAAATACCAAGTGTTGAGAAAATTTTATTTTTAGAAATAAACCCTAACTCTGTGCCTCATTCCATGGAATATGATCTAATCATATGAAATAAAATTTCCCGCATTCATTTATTATTATAATAAGGAAAAAATAAAATTTTTTTTATATACTTTATACTTGGTACATATACAACTTTCATTGATTGAATTATTACGTAATAAAAAAATATTGTTTTTAAAAAACATTCACACTTTTTTTCTCATTCACACTCACACTCACTTATTATTATAAATTCAAATAGATACACCTTTGAAAAAAAAAAAACGATAGCGTAAAAAATTTACAAATCATTTGAATTATAATACGTAATCATTTAAAAGAGAATTCCATTGAGAATACGTACAAACTATTTAATTATAATAACAAATTTCAACCTATTTTTATGCTAAATTATTTATTTACACAAGCTTACAAAGCAATTTTTTATTTTTTAAAATTTAATGCTTTGGCCATTTCGTGTAAATATTTTATTTTATTTTTTTTATTTTTCTTTCTTTCTTTGAGTTTAGTTTTGACATTCTCTTTAAGTTAGTTGTTACAAAATGAACAAACAGTAGACTAAACTTTAAGTAAAAACAAATATATCAAAAAAACCGGTATATAAATAACATTATTTTTATTTTTTTTTAGTAAATAAATCACTTCGAGTAATTTGTTAATTTAAAAAACTTGTCTTAATAATTTTAATGACAATGAAATTAAAATTAACAAATAAATTATTTTTTCATAAAATTATAATAGGGGGGGGGGGGGGGGGGGGGGGGGGGGGAAAAAAAATAATATAACACCTTAGAATCATTTAATATCAGTGACATAGATTATGGGGATGGGTCAGATAAAATATTTTAGTGGAATATAGCCTCAGATGCTGAAAAACATAAAAAAAGTAATTTTACTAGGCAATTGCTTTAATAAAAAAATTTAAATATTCAAGGAACCTTATTTTTTTTATTAATTCTTATTTTCCCAATTTTTACTTTCTCTTACCTCTAGATGTAATATATAGTGAGAAAATATTGTCATGTCAAAAATTAGAATATCGAGATTTTGAGAGAATGAAGGAAATGAGCTACGAAGTTGAAATTTTATATTTAAGTTAAGCACCTCCCTGGAAGGTGAAAATAAGCTTTTAAACAAAATCAGTCAAAAAGTACTTGTTCTTTATTGAAATATTTTTTCGATTTTGATTAAAATTCATAAATTAACTATTTTTTAGATGCTCTTTAAAATGTATATTCTCATTTCTAATTTTCGTTAAAATTCTTTGAAGTGGCCTACACCTTATTGTAGAATATCAGATTTTTCAAATTCATTTTTCAACTCTTCCTTCCATAGAACTAATGTTAAATCCTTATAGAGATTTGCATGTAAATTTCTATTCAAACCCCTTTTAGAACTTTTTACACATTTATAAATATTTTTTCCGATTCATATGAAATTTTCTATTTATTTATAATCAAGTGGTAAAACCCGCCGAAGACGAACAAATGCATCAAATTTATTCTTGCCTTCGGCGAACAATTACAAATTTTAAAGTTTTAAATTTCCCTCTCTAGCATATTATAGTAATAAAGATATTAAAATATGAGATTAAAATTTTGAAAAATAACCATATTTTATTTCAAGCAGTCTTCATTTAAAATACAATTGAAATACACTGAGCCTAAGGAAATGTTGATAAAGTAGTGCATTAATCACACCAGATTTTTTAAATTTGTATTTGATCATCCGAACTGCCGCATTCCGATAAGAGTGTTTATTCTATATTAACTTTATATATATAAAATTTTTACCAATTCCCTACATTACGTATGAATATACAGTATTTAAAATTTTAACACCATGTATATAGAGCTACTGTATTTCTCTTTATTTATAATTTTTCGGGATTTCAGGAACGTTAGTAACTCTATATCTCATCCCCTCTGGATCCGTCCTGTATATGCATATCTTTGTTATAATCTTTAATACCCATCTAAAAGTGACTAGGAGTAGGCTATAAAAGGTTGATCACCTCTTACTTCATAAAAAGTCTTTAATTTTTTGCTTATAAAATTATCCACACTTTTTTTCCCTCATCTATCATTTATTTTCTATTCCTTCCCATCTTTTTTTGTTTCTTAACATTTGCGGCTCAATTATTAACGGACGATTTTTGACAATAGTTGTCGAATCACGAAATTATCCTTAAAAAAAAAATCGTTTTTATTTGAAAAGCTATGCGGAAATTAAAAAAAAAAGGTAAAATATCTCTTAATTAGAGGGGAATTAAGTAAAATCCTTTTAAGTATAAAAACATTTAAAATTTTATTATGTAAACAAAACGTTTCAAAATTGTTAATATTTTCTTACATAAGACTTTATATACAACTTTTTTTTTTATAAATAAACTTAATAAGATTTGCATGTTATAGTTCTAGAACTTGAGAATATTTTAGATGAGATAAAAAATCTGGTGTGATGGCCGCACAGCACACAACTTTCTCTTCCTTAAAAAACTATTAAAATAAAAAATAGAGGTATTTTTATAGCTTTTTAGAAGACTATGCCCCATTGAAAAAAAAATTAAGTAACAATGTAATAAAGTAACAATTTTAAGGCCAAAATGAGAATATACATTTTGAATATCATCTAAAAAATAATTGATTTATGAATTTTGAGAAAATCTAAAAAATAAATCAGTAAAGTACTGGTGCTCCTTGACCAATTTCTATATGGACCTTGTTACGCATTAGTGTGTCAAGCGCCAGCTACCGAGTTTTGAGAAAATTAACATTAAAGTTTTTTGTTTCAATTGGATTATATTAATATATTTTTTTTTGTCAATTGTGCAAGTAACATTAAATATAAATTTTTTTAGGACATATTTCATAAAAAATACTATTAATTATAGCATTTGAAACAATATTCCGTGCTTAACTAATTTTTAATTTTTTGGCTCTTGACACACTAATGCATAACAGGGTCCATATATAGGCCTATCATAGCGGAGTGACCGTCTCTCCGTCTGTTTGACCAACTTCCCGTTGGAATTTTGAAACGAAATTTTGCAGTCTTATAGAGGGCGTTACAGAGAGTCCAGGAAAAATACTCGGGTCCCGAAATTCCTATAACTTTTTGAATTATTAATTCCTAAATTTACGATTTTTCTCATAGAAAATGTATAGAGAAATCTTTATGTACTCTTTGCATTTATGTATTCTATGAATTTAAACAAATCCCCAAGCAGGCACTAGATTGAAATAATAATAATAATTTTTACTTTCTCTTACCTCTATATATATATTAATATATAGAGAGAGGAAGTATTGGATTCATGTCAAAAATTTGATGTCGAGATTTTGATGGATATACGTTTCGAGGTCCCTGAAACCAAAAAAGTGGTTTTCGCGACATGGTCTGTCTGTGTTCAATTTTTAGGATGAAGGAATTGAGGCTGAAATTAAATATTTACCTAACTTAGATATCAAATTTTAACATCTTAGCTCATACTTAATTTTGAGAACAGACATGACATTTTGCGGGACCAACTTTTTTTGTACCTTTGCGTTTCTCAAAACGAGTATTTTCATCAAAATCTCAACATTCATTGACATGAATGCAATACTTTTTTCAATATATTAAAATAATATAGATAAGAGAAAGAAACTTTTTTTCTCTGTTATTAATTTTTTAAGAAAAAATAAGGTAGAACAATTTTAAGAATATTTTTTAACTTGATTTTATACTTATTATAATGTTCTTAATTAAAAAATACTGGATGAAATTTTTTTTTTTCTTTTTAAGTTGCTTTCATTATTTTTAACTTGACTCCTCTCGTGTTCTCTTTTGTTGAGTGACTCTCTTGTTAGTTAGTAATTGACAATAATGAGAGGCTGAGTAATCATCATCAGTAAGAAGAGATCCTAGAGGAAATTAGGTACCTCGATTAAAAAATACACAACTTTGCTCAGAGAGTTTATTCAAGCTATTTGGTTTAATTTTATTTTTATTAAGAAGATAAAATTTTATTTAAAAAAAAATAATGGATTTTTAAATAAGATATTTAACCTAAACAAAAAGCAAAATTTGACTAAATAAATATATAATTAATATAAATTTAAAATGGATTCTTAACTGATCTTCTCTCTTTCTCTTTATACAAAAGAATAATTAATTATAAAATATATCTATCTATTTATATGATAATTAATGATTTTTTTTGACATTCATTCATGAAAGCTTTCTTTTGTATGAGTGCTTTTAATGTTATAAATCTTATTTTTTTTCTCTCTTCTTTTACAGAACGACGTCGACGAGGCCCATTTAAAAAGAAGACATCCACCGTTGTTTGTTAAGGTAAATGCATCTCTACAATTATTTATTTTCCTTTTGTAATAATTATTTATTTATATTTTCTTGAAGCGATTTTTGATATTTTTTTTTATTTGCCTCCTTGGGTGTTGAGGGTTTATTGAATTTATTAAATTATTCGTATCCATGACAACCGGGGACGTTCCACACACTGGTTTTTCGAGGCCACCTTTCGGGTTCCGCCATGCTAGGCTTGGTAGCTGTTGCTCTTCTCTGTTGTCAGGCCCCCATAATGTATTTTTGATTTGTTTAACAAGGTCTTGCCTTTAATTTGCAAAAAACAGTTATTTAACAAGAGTGTGACCCATGGTCCTCTGGAATCGAACCCAGGATCTCCATATATATTATGATTATGTCTATGAACATATCTATGACTCATTTAAAGTCCGAATCGAGATATTTTGAATACTAATATCTGTGATAATATCAATCAATTGTATAAGTCTGAAATGAGCAATTAAAGCAATAATAGAAATAATATTGTGTAATTTAATTATTGTGTATTAATGCGACTTTTTTGTTAATAAAAACCTACAATGTAATCTTGAGTTTTTATTCTCGCTATTACAATTTTATGAACGAAAATGTCACATTAATACACAATAATTAGAGTTAATAAATTTATTTCTATTGTTGTTTTAATATCTCATATTGCTGACTTCAGACTTATTCAATTGGTTGATATCATCACAATATCTTATTCAAATATATAAATGTTTATTAAAGCTTTTGTGGTTTGTATTATTATTATTATGGGAATTTTTAATTATAGACTACAAAAGATATACAATATTTATATTTTTTAATAAATAATTAATACAAAATGTGGTCTATAATTAAAAATTCCCAAAATATTAAATATATATATCTCGAAAACTATTTAACTAAAAAAAGTTAGCTAGGTTAGGCTCCTTGGAAATTTATTAACTATTTCTTCTCCTCTACCAAATTTTTTCTCTCTAAATTTTGATCTTCATTTTTTGAGATTTCTTCTCCCTCTAGTTTTTTTTCTTTATGACACAAAAAATGCAAATGATATGTCAAATTAAGGAGCTTATGGATTGTGTGGAAAGGTGTTTGACGTATGATCTCGACACAATTTGTATGGAAGGCAGAAAAAAAAATTGGCAATTTGCAAAAATGTTTTTTTTTTTTATCTATTAGATAAATAACCTTACTATATTCTTTAACAAGAGTATAAACAACCTCTACATATGTAATAACAAATTTTTTTTTAATAAACAAGTTTTTTTTACCTTGATAACGGGGAAACCATTTTTGGATGTTCTTTATAAAATCTATCTTTTCCAAGGTCGTTTTTTATTTTGAATTTTTTTAAAATCAAATTAATATAAGAATTATTATTTTGAATTTAAATTTAATTTTTAATTTGATTAGCGAGGTAATTGATAATATTTTTGTCATTAAATTTATAATCTGATTTGACTTGAGTGGTTATCTTTCCCCGTTGATGACAACGCGACCTCAGCGCCCTCACTTTACTTGAACTAACTTTTCCATTGTCGTGTTGCCTGTTAATAGTGAGTGTTCGTTTTAGTGTCGTGTGCATCATTTAATTATAAAATTAATTATTTAAAGTGTTTGAAACTCATTAGTGTATTAATGAATTCGTCGCTGAAATAACTAAGAAACGCCTGATATGTCTTCTCTGGTAAACATTTCAAGGTAAATAAAATAATTTTCAATTATTTGTCTTGTATGTTTGTCATATGGAATTTAGAAAAAAAACGTTATCCATATTATTAGGAGGTTTTAAATTTTTTTTTTTGGTTATATCTAATTCCCTTATCAAATTTATATACAAATTTAATATCTTTTAAAACTTATTGTTATTTTTCCATGTTTCTATTAAAATTTTGTGTTGATTTTTTTGACTTTAGGATGCATCTATCGTGTAATAGTTAGGATGTAAACAACACATTTAAACAATTTGTTTCCTCTTGATTAGACATTTACGACCACTCAATGTATAGATAATCACCGTTCTCCCACTAAGGTCGCCTTTAGGGGAAGGGGAACAAAATTATCCTATAATAGAGAGCTAGAATTATGACGTCATTTTATGCAAAACTAATTTCGTCTCTTTATTTTCATCTTAAAGTAAAAAATTTAATTAGGATGAAAATAAAAATAAAACTTGTTTAATTCATGAAATTTCTTTTAATAAAAAAAAAAAGCAAATATGTTAATTTCTTTTTCCTCTTTTGATTACAATTTATTTCGATTAGTTAAGTGGCTAACTTCCCACTCGACGCCTCCGTCTCTATCTCTTTCTCTTGCTATCTTCAGGCGCCTGTTTTCTATCATTGCTTCCTTGTTTTATCGGCACAGACTCTTTTTATTACCATGCACCTTTTCTTGATTTATTTTATTGTTTATTAAATATCGTTCGCAAGTTGAACAACACAAGCTATAAATCAAGTCGTCTATTGCTTTCAATTATAACAATTTAATGAATCTATTTTTAAAACGACATAGTAATATTTATATTTATATAATATAATGCTTGCCATTTATTATTTAGACAGTCTCCTCTTTAATTTTTTACAAATTTATTTAAACTGGGTGGCGTAGCACTTGTTAAATTATTTTCCAGTAAAAGTAATTTTTCTTATCCATGCATTTCTATTTAAGGGGAAGGTACTTGGGACTTAATAATTCATTCAGCGACTAAGGGGGACAACAAATAATTTTTAAAGCTGGACAGACCATGAACCGTAAAATTTTTTAATTCATTACCAATTAAGATAAAAATTTATTTTTTTCTATTCAATTCAATTTAAACCAAAACCCTCCCCTTAACACAAACATTCTCGTTTCTATTTATTTATTATATTATAATAAACGACAGAATAGGTGTGGATTAAATTTATTATTATTATTATTGCAAATCTATGCAGATTTTATTTTACTTTCCCTGGCGCCAGACAACTACAATCTTTTTTTTCTATCTATTAATTTTTTATTTTTCTAATTTATTTTTTTTTTTTTACAATAATTTACATAATCACAAATTTATTTATTTTTGTGAAAACATTATGTATGTGCAAATTACTCAATTATACTAATAAAAATCCTTGTAGTTAATGTTAAGTGAATCATTCCAAAGAAAAGTATTTTTTATTGCTATTTACTTTACACATAATTTTATCTTATATAATTAATATTCAAATTTTCTGATTTCACCGGAAATTTAGTTATGCTTTAAAAAAAAAATCTCAATTTGTTTGCTTAGCATATTTGAAAGAAGTTATTATTCGTTGCAAATTAATCAGTTTTGAAAAATTTAATTTTCTAGGTCTAGTTGTTTGTTATTCAATATTATGAAAAGTAATTCATGTACAAATTAAATATCTAAGGGTTGCTTATAAAATTCAGCAATAAGCATTTTGCTTAAAATCTGGTCTTTATTGATTAGCCTCTAACGATATCTGTAGTACCTACCTATCAATTAAAAAAAACTTTACACCTTAATAAAAGAAAAAAAAAAAAAAAAAAAAAATTCCCTTCACACTTCACAATATACAGTCGAAAAATAAAACTTCGATACATTTTAACAGTCTCTTCCGCTATAGTTGACATAATATTGTGATTATTGGTATTTTATATGTGTACCTTTATTAAAGTGGCATCACTAGCAAAAATGTTTAGATTTTTATAGAAGGTTTTCTCTTGTTAGGTCATCTAAGCTTTGCTTGATTGTAATTTATGAATTCAACAATGTTAAAAGAAAAATTAATTTCGATATTTGAGTTTTCTTCATTATGTTATCCTTTATCTCACTTTTATATATTTACTTGGCTCTTAGGGCACTCTCAAATTCAAAAGTAGTGTCAAACCTTTGTTGTAATTAATATTACAGATATTTTTTAAATTTTTTTTTGTGGTTTTCAAAATCTTTTCTTAAATATTTATTTTTGTCGTCAGTGATGTAAATTACAATTTTGTTCAAGTTTTTTGGCCATCATCATTAAACTCCCAAAGGTATAAATATTTTAATTAGAGAATATTTTTTTATACAAAATTTGAACCAATTTAAGAACTTAATGGCCCAAGACTAAAAGGAAAGATCTGACCACGAAGAAAGCCTTGAATTTAATAAAAAATAAAACTCATTGTTTTTTATAAAAGAGAATTTTATTTAATAGGTTAATAATTTAAGAAAAAAAAAAAGTAAAACGGCTTGAGTTCTCTAGGATTTCGGCAAGTGGCAGGGGTTAAAACCCAATAAAGTCAAGCAGATGGGAATTACAATTCGAGTAGAATATTCGGATCTAGAGTGAGATGCATTCACCCGGAAAACGAACGGCACTCAAAAACAGATTTTGTTGCATTAAATAAACTATGAGAAGAAAAAAAATTCACATCAAGTTTAATCAAACCTAGTTGAATTGAATTAGAAAAGCGAGTTTATTTATATAGCTTATTGGATTCATTTTGGAGGAAATGAGGAAATTTTATTTGAGATCATTAAAATAAATTAATAATAAAAAATTTTATTAAACCAAAATCAATAGTAAAAAAGTAACTTGAGTTTGTGTTATGAAGAAATTACGTATTGGTCTTTGAAATAATATTTAAAACATCTATGAACAATTTGGATTTAGCAAGGAATTGATGATTCCGTGCAAAATCCGGAGAAACTTGTTAAGCTTTTGTAGAGAGCGAACAGATCACGGAGCTTTGCTAAGTTGGGTGGTTTAGATTCCTTTACCTTTTCAATTATTCGTCATAAAAATAAGTAGATCAATGTTAGAACATTTCACATGTTTGAAAAACTCAAGTTCTTTTACTTCCTTTATTTAACAAATTCAAAAACAAATTTAGTTAGATTAGATTGAATTTGAAATTTAGTTCCATATTTGGTTAATGGGATTAACACCACTAAACAACCAGATAACTAAATTTTTCTGAGTAAAATTATTTAGAATATGTGAGGTTTCACTAAGTTGTAAATGAAAGAAATATTGAATTTCTAACTCTATATATTTCGGGCTATTAACCCATTTTCAGGAGTGTATTATGAGTATAAAAAAATAGTGTGGGGGGGGGGGGGGGGGGGGGGGGGGGGGGGGGGGGGAGGAGGCTGCCTATTCTAGGAAGGACTTTAATTTTCTGGTTGTTTAGCGCGTCCAGAAACCAAGAATTTTGTGTTCTATTTCCCGATCCATCCAATCTTTTTTTTTGAGATATATTTTGATTACGTTTTTCTATGATAATCAGTTCTAGATAAATTTTAACAAAAAATAAATTTCTTAATACTTAAAAATCAGGTACCTGCTTAACTTTATCGTTTTGCCTACCACCTTACCCGAAATACTAGAGAACTTAAGTCCTTTATTTTTCCTTAAAGCTACAAAATGAAATTATCTTTTTTATTTTAAAACAATGCGTTATTTTATATTAATTCAATTTCGGGGTTGACAATCGCAACAATGAAATAGCCCTTGAATGCTAATTTAAATTAAAATTTCGAGACTTATTTGATTCATTCAGCTTCAGCTTTCCGATGACTCGCCACATCTGTCGATTAGTTGTTTGATGTTAATCTTGAGACCTTCAATTATTTCTAAATCATTCAATAAATTCTGTGGTTGGTGACAACAATGGGTT
This sequence comes from Euborellia annulipes, assembly GCA_023213315.1. Taxonomy (NCBI): domain Eukaryota; kingdom Metazoa; phylum Arthropoda; class Insecta; order Dermaptera; family Anisolabididae; genus Euborellia; species Euborellia annulipes. The sequence goes on from JAKCPI010021679.1 coordinate 41,604, forward strand.
AGTCTTTGGACGGTAATTAAAATTAAAATTTTGAGACCTTTCGAACGAAGTATATTCATTCTGAAGATGAAACTTCGTTCGAAATTTTAGCTTCTGTACTACCCACACAGCACAAAATATTGCAGCAATTTTGCAGAAATATTGCCAATCTTGCAAAATATTCGCAACATTGCTGCAATATTGTAGCGGCAATATTCCAAACTAGGAATATTGCAGCAATATTGCATCAATGTTGCTGCAATATTGTCAATATTGAACAAGATTGGCAATATTGCTGCAACATTCCAGCAATATTTTGTGCTGTGTGGGTATTAACCCTGGAAAATACAGGACAATTTTGGGCACATTTTTAAATGCTTTTATTACCCCATACGTTTGCGTTTAGGTTAATTTGATTTTCAAGCACTTGTCATCTCTATATGACAGACTCATTTGAGTATCGAAGTATTCTTTGTTTATAAATACAATTTAAATCCGTTATATATTCAAGTTGATTTAAATCAAATAGTTTCCAATATCATTTATTCGCTCAGAGGTGAGAAGTGAACAATTGATAACTTTAAAAAACATCAATTTTCTAAAAACAATGTATGAATAGTAACAACAATCCATAAATCATTCATGTCATTTAATTAATATTAAAAAAAAAAATCACTAAAGAAAAATGGGGAATGAAGATAAACAAAAAATAATTAAAAAAAATTCTCTTCTCACTTGCTCTATGGTTTGGTAAACAAAATCAAAATTAATAGAGCCGAAAAATTAATTGACAGTCAATGACAACGAGTGATTTTTTTTTTTTTTTTTTTGAAGTTTTGCCGCAGGCGTTGATCGCATTGCGCGTCTAACTCAGGTCAAAGGTCTCATACTTCTTTTCCCTTCTGCGATCGACGTCACTCATCTCATACAGCTGGCATTTATGATTTTATAAATCTATTAATTCTCTCTTTTCATACATTTTATGAATAGACTCACCTACAGTATAAATGCTAGTGTTGGGGTTGAATTTTTCATCTTTACAAAAAATTAAATGTAAAAATTGCTCAAATTTAAAATATTGGGCCAGTGCATAAATTCGTTCGAAGTTAGAAACTTTGGTTTTTTGAGCTTGCACAGAATCAAAGTTCCTTCCATTCCAATGGCTTTACAAGCGCCAGAACAAGTGAAAGTCAGAAGGAGCGATGTGCGGAGAATACGGTGGCTGCGATAGGACATTCCATTCCACTTTATTCAGTATCTGGAAGGTCTTTTTTTACAACGTGTGATCTGGCATAGTCGTGATGAAAGACAACTCCATTGCCATGTGTCAAAATTGGAAGTTTCTCTGTGATTTTTCGGTTCATATTTGTTAATTGACGACAGTACGTTAATCGTTCGACAACAGGAAGAAGCTCAAAATAAATAATGTCCTTGCAATCCCAATATTATATAAATTTTACTCTTCTATATAATTGCTACCATTTATTGTTTTGTTTAAAAACAATTTCTTCACGCCATTTCATCAATCTCTCGGACTTGTTAATATTTATTTTTATGTCCAGAATATTAATTTTCCTATCACACTTGAAACAACTTTATCATATATGTTCCCTTTAAATGAGAAAAATTTTAAAAATACAAGTACACAGAAGCTCAACGTTAATTAGCTTTTATTGTTTATTCCTTAGATTTTTTTCAAACATTTACATACATAAATTCGTATCTCTCTATGTTTATTTCATTCGATGGAATTTTATCGTTTTGTATCGTTCTGCATTCAACAACATATTTTCTCTTTGAATAGAATTTTAATTGGAGTCATCGTTGTAAATTTTTAAATTTGAATATCCCTGTTTTTCAAGTAATCTGTTTAGTTTTTGAATTTTATTAAAATGCATAAAAAATTAAATTATTAGATACTATAAGGCAGAATTTATTTTAAAGTAAATTCACTGAATGCAATAACAGGAAGTAATAAAGGAGAAAAACCAGCCTAATTTTTTCTCAATTAGACTTGAACCTCATCACTTTATTGAAGATTGGATAAAGTATCTTCAATAAAATAAAAAAATTTGGGCTGGTTTTTCTTCTTTATTACTTCCTGATTTTCTTAAAAGATGTACGAAGTTTTCCATTGACCTAGACTCAAGATTATATTAAAATTGTCAGTCATTTGTCAGTTTTACTTTTATTGGGATTATTATTAATTTATAAAAATACTAAATAAGGAATAAATCAGTTAACAGTCTACTCCTGAGTTGAAAAGAGATCTACCTCATAACAAGAATTTAACCTATTATTAGCGATACCTACTCCTGGTGGAAGATACACTTAACCACCCCAGTATTGTATAATCCCAGACAGCTTGCACTAATATTGACAATATTGCAACATTGCTGCAATATTGCAGCTCAAACAGAACCTAACAGTGCATCAATATTCCTGCAATGTTGCAAAGTGCAAGATTTGCAATATTCCTGTAATATTGGCAATATATGCAAGATTCGCAATATTTCTCCAATATTGCTCCAATATACCAAGCTCTCTAGGAATATAAATTTTGTAATAAAATTTTAAATTTCAATTTGTTCTGAAATATTTCAAAAAATATAATAGACCTATATTTATTACGTTATATTATACAAACAGATTTAAACGTTTCTATAGTAAAGTATGATATTTATTTATTTTAAGATTTAACTAACAAATATTAAATATTTAATCTATGTTTTTTACTAGTTTAAATCGATTTATTAATACAATAATTATACTTAATTATATAAAATTTTAAAGTTATTACTGTATCAACGGATTTATTCATCAGTAGACGACATTCCATTTTCAAAAGATAAATATTAAACAAAAAACATATTGCTGGTCCGATTCCTCTTCTTTGATAACCCCGTTGAATCTTGACATTTAATTATTTACATTCATAGTGCTTTTTATAATTATATAAAAAAAATTAAGTCACGTCATTTATTTATGATGATAGGAATATTTGTCAATTTTTTCAAAGAAGCGTCAACTTGACTTCGTATTGATCTAAAAATTTAATGATATAATTTCTAAGCTGAGCGGAACATTTAAAATAGTGCTAGCTGTTCTTAGCTACTGTATTCGAAACTTTAAATTCTTTCATTTCTAATATATAGAAGAGCTTTAAAACAATGATACTAGTAATTAATATTATTAACCAAAATAGCAGAAAAAATAGGCACTGTGAGGTATCGAACTACCATGGGCGTAACTAGGGAATTTGGCTGGGGGGCCTGGATGGCCCCATATTGTTTCAATTTTTCTTGGGGCGGGGTGCCCCCCTCCCTTCGGCGCCCTCCTAGTTTACTCCCATGCGAACCTCGAAACTCACGTTTTGTTTTCAACAAATCAACAGATCCGTGGTTTGATTCCCGGCGATGCCTACTTTTTTCCGACTATTTAGTTAATAAATATTTTTCAATAATTTTTTATTTAAAGTAAAATTTTTTTTAATTTTTCCTTAAACTGATCGGTAATCGCATACGTTCTTGGCCGGCGTATCAAAGAGAAAGGAAAAATAATAATTATGAATGAATCTAACAGTTATCTTCTTACATAATTAAATGTTAACGTCAGAATTGCTTCAGATGCCCAAAGGACAAAAAAAATTAATTAAAAATATATAATATCCGTGTAATAAAAAAAAAAAAATAATAATATTGTCAACATAAAACATTCTTACAACACTAACACCAACACATCGTAAATATTTTTCTTTTTTATTGATAAATCAACCTTGACAAGATACTCGGAGGTCGGACACATTCATAATAATAATAATAATAATAATAATTTTGAAATTATAGATATATTTATTTATTCGGCATCATTTTAACAAAACGAGACATTCCGGCTCCTTCCCAATTCAATCAAGCATAAGTCATTGGTTCGGGATGATTGATGGCGAAAAGGGAAAACAGCATCGTATTTTATTAATATATCCATTTGTGGTAATAGATAGTGGCGGAAATGGAATGAATTTGAGGAGAAAAATTACTGCTATATAACAAATACTTCTTTGTATTAAAAACAAGTCCATATTTTACGTCAAATTTTGACAATTCGATAAATATTCGTTTTTTTTTTTTTTTTCAATTGAGGTTTTTTTGCGAGTTAAGATTTGTAGAACTGCATCAAATTTTGAAATAAATTAGTCAACTAGAAATGGTACAGTGAGCGCCACAATAAACTCCCCCACCTGATAGCTAGAGTCTTATAATATTTATTTATTTGAATTAAATATTTAATTCATTTGTTGAATTAGATATTTATTATATATACTGAAGGGCATACACAGAGCCTATTCTCTAAATCAGCCCTGATAAAACTAAATCAAAAAAATTGAAAGTACAGTTATTTTTCTTATTAATTAATTAATTATTTTACCTATTATTCAAAATATTCTAAAATCAAAGTATTGAAAAACAAATTTTTTTTTATATTCATTGATATATGGTATATGGTGAAATAATTTTAAATTTCAAAAAATAAAATCTGTACCAGATTTTACTTTTTACCTTTTCTGGAAAATTGTTTCACTGTACACCACATACTATACCATATACTTAAGGCTCTAGCTATCAGGTGGGGACTTAATTGTGGCGCTCACTGTACTTCACCTAAAACACTGAAAAATATTTACTTCAAAATTTGATGGATCTATAATTTTAGTAGAATAAATAAAAGCCCAAGTAACTATGTTTATTTCTTTATAATATTCGAACCCAGACCGACGTTTCGGTCGACTATGCCACCATCTTCATCCTTAGGGTTCGGTCAACAGAGAGAGGGTTTTCTGTTGACCGAAACCTAGCCATGAAAATTGTCATATATTCGACGGAAACATCGCTGTGGAATTTAATAAAGAAATAAACATAGATATTGGCCTTTTATTTATCCAGCTACATAATGATTCAGCTATTCATCTCTATAGTGTAAAAAAATTACATACCAAATTTTATCGATCTATCTCGTTACGTTTTGAAATTTTTTTGCACACACATATACAAATATAATTAAAAAAAATAAATAAAACATGATAAATTACATTATATCGAAAAATCTGGTGTAGTTTTTTTTTTGCCATTATTTTAATAAAACTTTCCCTCTTCAAATTACATTCCAATTAACCAAATAAATAATATGATGAACAATATATATTTTTAAATATAAAAAAAATAAGAGAAAAAAATAATAAGTAATTTATAAATAAATAGCTATAATGAACATAAATTACTATAAATAAAAAGTAAATTAAAGGAACAAATTTAATTGAATAAAATTGCAGCGATTATCCTTGCAAAAGGAATTTTAATATATTGTATAAAATTTGTTTGCTTGGTTTATATTCTAAATTTTTCATTAATTCATTTAATGGCGATCGTGGTCGTGGTGGTGGTGGTGGTAAATAACCTCAGCTGTGCGTTTTGTGAGTGGTTACGAGTAAATCGCAGCCGAGAAACCAAATTATAATAATAAGTAGAAAGGAGCCAGGCAAAACAACGAATTACAAACTCTAATGATCCTAATGCTCTTTAATTAAACAATGTTTATTTTTAGGAAAATGACTTAATCAGAATAAGCTAGCCGAGTATATATTAATATAAAACGAGATTTTACAGTTGAAAAAAAAAAATCTTATACGGATTTAATGCGCTTTAAATAAACTTACTTGATATAAAGAGTTAAAAGCAGATGGAAAAGAAGATTTTTATTTGTTTTTATAATAAATTAAGTGTATCATTAAAATAATGACTTTTGACGAGAGGGGAATCCCATTTTGGAATGATTATATAAAATATTCCTTGACTTGAGTAGGAGTTTAATTTTAAATGGATTTACAAAAAATTAATTCCTCATCTAAATGAAATCTTTTTTAATCTCAATGAAATACTTTTGATATTAATATGATTTTTCAGTAGAAGATTCATCATCGGTGCTGAGGGAAGAGAGTTCTTGTACAACTAGGACTTCCTCCCTAGCATAGAAGAGGATTGATAAAAGGAACAGGGTGGAAATTAAATACGCGCTTAGCCCAGTTTACAAATGTATTTACAATAAAATAAAATAGGTGGTTAAAAAAAAAAAGTATTTATAGAGTTATAAGTACAGGCAGCGCCACAATTAAGTCCCCACCTGATAGCTTGAGCCTTAAATATATGGCATAGTATATGGTAAATGGTAAAATAATTTTAATGACTGAAAAGGTAAAACGTAAAATCTGATACAGATGATTATTTTACCTTTTACCATATACTATACGATATACTTAAGGCTATAGCTATCAGGTGGGGACTTTGTGGCGCTCACTGTACAACAATTTCAATAAAATATCAAGCAGAATGCACTTCAACAACTGATGAGTCAGAACACTGCCAACCATCACAACACAATAGCCTTTATTTTCTTAATGTTCGAATGGAAATCCACCTGATCCCAATAAATATTACCCAGTCTAGAGTCTAGTTATGAGAGCGTTATAGAAGTAATTTCTATTGCATTACTCCTCAATTACGCACCTATTCCTGGTGTTGTGATTCGTTATCCTACAGTTAATTTTATTCAGAAGTTCGGGACAATCTAAGCTGCCTCCAATCTTATATTTTAAATATCTGAGGATTCTATTTTCCACAGACTGGAGACTACACGTTGGATTTTCATAGAAAGGTGGCCAGATGATAATATTATATTCCAATTTTGCTAATAAATAACTTAGGAGGAGTAGTTAGAGATAGGGAATTATGTAACTTAATGGGAGGCCGGAGAAGCCACGGCCAGAGGCTGCCCGAGTAAAAATGATTAAAAATGATCGAGGGATACACAAGACCGCAGCAGGTCTGCATAGTGAACCTTGAGGGACACACAGGGATACACACGCCCACACCAGGGACACACATTTTTCTTCTAGTCACCTTCGATCTACTCTGTGTGTCCCTGGTGCGGGCGTGTGTATCCCTGTGTGTCCTTCAAGGTTCACTATGCACTATATTGGACATGTCGCTGCCTCCAATCATCTATTTTAAATATCTTAGGATTCTATTTTCCACAGACTGAAGACTTCTCGTTCGATTTTCATAGAAAGGAGACCAGATGACAGTATTGTATTCCAATTTTGCTAATGGGGGAGAGGGGGGCTGTAGATGGCTACAGCCAGAGGCTGCCCGAGTAAAAATGATTAAAAATGATGGAGGGATACACATTTCTACGATATTAAATAAAGTTCTATTATCTACTAACAAATATTAATTCCTTAAATAAGGTTAAATAATACTTGACAAGTTTTTTTATTAGGCCTATAATTAATTTTTCAAAACCCTTTTCACTGAAATTCCCTTTTCTCTTCTTTTAAAATTTATCTTCTTAGTTTTATCAACTACAAAATTAACTGGTCCAGTTTCTCTATTTTTGTTTAAGTTTCGTACCTAAATTGCATTGAGTTGAGTCCGGATAAGAAGGATTATCCTTTAACAAAAGCTTGTCGCTCATCCTCCTCAAAACAAGTTAGCGAACTCAAACAGAAGGAGCTGTACTATTTATTAATTTTATGCAAGATAATAGAAGTCCATTATATAAAATTTCTTAACAAAGTTTCAAGTTTATTCATTAAAAATAAAATTCCTAAACTATAAAACTAATTTTTTTTTATTTATTTATTTGAGAATCCTTGGTGATTGTTGTTCATTTTCGTATGTGTAAATGAAGGATCAGCATGTCATTCGCCGCTCATGGATCTTGATGAGAAACTATTTATATATTTATTCTTCATTTATACATATGAAAATATTTATTTATTAATTACCGTAGGCTCTAGTTGAAACATTATGTATATAGGAAAAATTAAAAACACTGATAATAAAAATTTTAACAATTTGTAATCTATATACCACTCAAAGCATATATATTATCATAAAATTTATTAACGCCTTTGAGCTAGGCAACCAATATGACACACGCACACTAATCGTGTTTATATGAGGTAGACATTAGGCATTGTGTCGTTTTGTTATTGATGGCTTAATGGCGTTAAGACTTCCAAAATGACAGGCACACTAATGCTTAATGTAACACAGACACTGCATTAATATGCGTGTGTCGTTTTGGTTGCCTAATTCAATGTTGAGAACATTTATGATAGTACCAATAATAATGCACTGGATTGTACAGTTAGCGACAATATTAAGTCCCACCCATGCGTTTTCTACTTGTGATTATTTCATTGTTTTTATAATGTTTTGAAAATTTTCTAGGTTTGAACCATGAAAGTTTCCATTAAAAAATATTTAAATTTTTTTAAAACAATGAAATAATCACGAGTAGAAAACGCATGGGCGGGACTTAATATTATCCCCCCACTGTACATAATGCCTGCCATTCATTGGCGAGGCCAGAAATTTTTGATGGGGATCAAGAAATTTTTTTCAAAAATTTAAGATTATTTTAGGGTATTTATAAATCATTTTGGTTTGTTTTTTTAGCTAGAGTAAATTATTATGTTTTACTTTCTCTTACCCTTTGTGAAATATAATTTGTATTAAATATCTAGTCATGGCTTGGGGGGGTTGAACCCCCCCTGCCCCCCTACGCCTATGCTGCCATCCATACTCCTATCCAGATACCTATTCTGGGTACAATCCATGTAAGTCACTACATTCTTTCCTCATCATATTCCATTTTATCAGATCATATTTAGCTGGACAACAGCAAATGTGATATTATAACAAAAAAAGCTTGTTTGAAAAAAAGTGACTTAGGCGGTTTTTAAAAGGACCGATTCAATTATAGGCGAGAATGTTATTGGAAATTTTTTGTTGTTGCTCAAAATAAGCAAGTTTTCGTACGAGGACAAATAGAAAATCTAATAATTATAAGTTTAGAGTATTTAAATCTTGCTGGAGATTACTAAATTTTAAATGGAAGATATGAGAACTTGCCTGAGATTTGTAGATTTATTGCATATTAAAAGAGAATGTTAAGTATTTATTTTCATTTGTTGCTGATGAACTTGTTCAATTAGGATCTAGGGATTTTTTTATTTTGTATTCTTATCTTCATTCTCTTGAGTCTCTTACATCTCGAAATAAAAAAGAACCCTATTTAACTAAAACCCTTTCTATTTTATTTAATTACTATAGTTCAATCTTTAAATTGTCCAACTTTTCTTTCTAAGAGCAACTCGATGGACGGACGTGACCAGAAGTCTGAAGCTTGAGATGGAAGTTCGCTAATTAAATATAATATTCCCCCCCCAGATGCCCTTCAACTTGGAGATCACTCCGATGTAATTAATTATCTAAAGAAATATATTTCATTCAAGGCAAGTAAGTGAGTGGCTTTGAATAAATTAAAAGAGAGGCATCGAAATTTTAAATAAAAAAAAAAAAAAAAAAAAAAAACGTCATCCCACTTGGTGACCTCTGCTGAGGATCAGGCAATTATTTATAGAGAAAATCGTGAAATACACATTTACGTTGATGGTGTATTTTTAGAAACTAATTGGATATCTTTATTATTTTATTAGGTTAGATTAATTGCCTGGGTGAGAAAATTTGTGTAGGTGTAGAGAAGTAAGTGTCAGGTCGCAATGTGCCGTGTTGTGAGCAGAAAGAAAAGAAAAAGGAAGGAGAGAGAGAGAAAGAAGGCTCTAAAGTTATTGGCGTTAATTATAATATTAAACTGCAGCCAACCAGTCAATTTATCATTTTACTCATACAATGAGCTTCTTTATTCTATACGCTTTTAATATTAACATCTTTGTTCGTTCCTTTGAAAAAAATACTTTGACCTGAATGGGAAATAATGGCGTTATTTTAAGGAATTAAGAGAGAGAGTCCTCAAACTTGCTAGATTCTTCATTTTATTATAATAAAGAAATAGTACTATTTATTTACAAACACTAGGTGTTTTTGATATTAATTTAGAAAAGTTGAGAAAACTTTGAATTTTTACTTTCTCTTACCTCTATATATGTTAATATATAGAGAGATAAAGTCGAATTTTTGATGGATCTTCATGTTTTGATGTCCCCTGAATCCAATCGCGACATGTTCCGTATCTGTGTGTGTGTGTGTGTGTCTGTCTGTGAACAAAATATCTCAAGAACGAAAAGAGCTATGAGATTGAAATTTTATATTTAAATAAGGTACCCCCCTGGGACGTGACAGGAAGCTTTTGAACAAAAACGGTCAAAGAGTACTAGTACTTTACTGATTTCTTTTTTTCAGTTTTTTTAGATTTTCTCAAAATTCCCTTCAAAGATTTTGATTAAAATTCAAAAATCAATTATTTTTTTAGATTCTTTTTAAAATGAATATTCTCATTTTGCCCTGAAAATTGTTTGAAGCATACTTTACTAAATAGTGGAGGTTTTTTTATAGCTGTGTAGTTGATGTAGTAGAAGGATAATAAAATTCATAAACTAAACTCGATAGAACAGTCACAGAATTTTACTCGCAGACTTTACCATTGTAAAATATCTCACCTACTTATCATAATATATATTGTTATAAAATCGACCTACTATGGTTAAATATAGGTGAAATATGGAAATTGAAATTTATAATGACAACCCTAATGCTCTGAAGATGCCCTAAACAGGACCGAAACGTCAGCAATGAGAGTTTAATAAAAGAAAACAAAACTAGCTGCTCTCTCTTTTTATTATCCTTCTACTACATACTTACTTTGTTTCATAGAAGATAGGAGAAATGGTTATGATAACAAAATATAAATTTTGTATTTTCCCTTGTTTATAAATTTTAATCTTGAGCTGCCCGCCTCTTATTGTTTGAATACAACAACAGCCACTTTATTTCTTTGAATTTTATTTAATTAAAATTAACCGATTTTAAGGTTTACTCCCGGGTTTCAGGTTATAATTACTATAATTTAATGAAATTACTTTCCGACATTTATATTAGGTTGACTTTGATTTGATTGACTTTGCAAATAGCCATTTGCAAAGTACAGTTTCGTTCACAAAGAACTGACCATTTTCAAGCGTGTTCTCTGGGACCTAAACAGTACAAGTCGCCAACCAAATATAAATTCATACTCTAGCTTTTTCTATAAAATTCTAAAATTAATTTTATTATTATTATTATTATTTTTTATTTTTATTTTCCCATCTCTGAACAGAGATTAACTCCAATTACACAGAGTCGGAGGAGACATAGGCAATGTTTGAAATTTTTCACGGCAAGTGGGATTTGAACCTGAGTTGTATAGCAACTCTAGATTCGTAATCCGCAGCTTATCCGATTAGCCACGAGCCTCCTCAATTATGTCAAAATATACCGAACAAAAATTAGATAAAGACCGAAACTTCGTTTATTATTATTTTTTATAATCGTATCTTTTTGATGATCTAAAACGTGTTTTTTTATTTTCAAGCTCTCCCAACTGTATTAAATAAAATAAAAGGCAAACACGAAATGTCAATTAATTTGAAGCCCCCGTGGGTGGCCCTTGCCTTCCTTCGTTTTTAATTGAAGACCCTCACTTTCCTCATCGCCATACAAAATTCACTTGACGTTTTAATTCATTCACCCAAATGTAATCTTAATAATTCAATGGGGGGTGGGGGGAGGGATAATAATAATAAATATAATAAAGTATAATCACGCAATCGTTGAGTCAAGCCTAACTAACATGTTCCTGGTTGACCTGATATGGGAAATTTATTTCTTTTATTTTCCTACTCTCTAATATACACGCACGTTTATAATTTAAAAGTTATACTCTTTTTGCGCTCTCTAATATTTCTATTAAAATTGTTTTCCATTAAGATAACATGTCCATAAATATTTAAAAAAAAAAATAACTTTTGAATATTTCATTTTTTTTTTTTTTTTGAATTGCTTTATCTTATATCTGCCTTCTTTCAAATGCGCCATTACTTCGACACTCTCCTAAGTAAAAATTTCGAGCTTTCTTAACACAATCCTGAGACCGCCACTGATTTGCGCCATAATCAAGCATTTTCTTACATTCTCTCTCTATTCACCGCCCCACATTCCAGATTTTAATAAATATAGGTTACTCTTTTTCAAATTATATCGTTTAAAAAAAAAATTTCAGGAACCGACAAAAACCTTATAAAGGGCTTAGACTTTGGAATTTTTACTATTTTCATTTTGTAAAAAGTGAATTGAAAACTCTATATCCACTCAAAGCATATAATATTATCATAAAATTTATTAACGCCTTTGACCTAGGCAACCAATATGACACACGCACACTAATCGTGTTATATGAGGTAGACATTAAAAAAACTACTAGCTGCGCAGCCCGCCTTCGGTCGAATTTGTAAGCCCTTAAAGGGGTCGTTATCTGAAATAATGATAGCTAAAACCACCTCCTGAAAATTATTATTTTTCTACCTATCAAAAAACTCTATGAATTTTTTTTTTTTTTTTACAATCTCCTATTTCCTATCTTCAAGTCTAGAGCAGTTCATTCGCAAAATCTGATTGTTTTACCTGCACACCCAGTTACAAGTATATAGTCTATTTTGTTTGAAGTGAAAGAAGTAGATGCCAATAATTGAGCCTCTATTTAAAAATAATAATTTTTCGACAAGGATCCACCTTAAAGGCTGAAGACCTTTTCCAAAATATTTAAGTGATTCAGATTATTACTACGTTACTCCCAGATCCATGTACTATATGTGTACTTAATTTTAAATAAATTTATTGAAAATTGTGGATTTCTATAGAACATATACATACATACGTTTTTCCCATTTGTTTATCTATATTTTTATATATATATATATAATATAATAGAATTCATTAATATTCATATTACTAAAGATATTTTTGGTTATGAATAAAATTTATTAAATTTTTATCGTACCTCTTTAGAATGGACCCAAAGAGAGACCTGATTTGGAGACGATGGGGTCACGGTTAAACTCATTCAGGGTCGTCCTTCGGCTAATCTTGAATTTATTACCGCGAATATATGTATAGAGCTAATGGCAAATTACCTTTCCAAGTTTTTTATTTTTTTTATTTTTGATAAAAATACAAACACACCAAGGTTTTCAAAACAGAAATTTATGATTTTTCAAAAAGGACAGAAAAATAAATAATACATAAATAAGTCAGTAATATTTAATTACACTCAAGTAAAATAAAAAAAAATAAAGGTTAGGTGAATATTGAACTTGTAATTAGATCTTTAATAATATTTTTTCATTAATATTTCAAAAGATTTGTGTGACACGAAATTAAAATTTATTAATCAATTATATCACTTTCTTAATATTCATTTTAGCATAAAGTTCTCTTGCTTCTAGATCCAAGATTTAATGGTTTACTTTTCGATTTATAAAAATTATATATATATTTTTTTTAGATATTCACACTTTTTTCACATTCACACTCACACACATATTCACAGTCTTTTTGGCAACTTAGGCCATATATGACCTGACAATAATATTTATGAATCTATTTGGTATCCAATTGACTTAAATAAAATCATCGGACTGCCTGGGGTCCGAATCCGCGACATTCGTTATAGAAGGTAGGCACGCTACCAACTACACCAAGCTCGGGAAAAAATTATATTTTATTTGCAAAACATAATAATAAACTAAGAAAATTTTTCCGACAGGGAATATATATATATAATTCGCTAATGTCCGTCTGTCCGTCACACTCTGTTTGACCAATTTTATTAAAATTTTCTATCATTTTTTAAAATCTTTTTTATTCTTGTCAATTGTAATACAAACTATTGTAATCATACAAAAGTTATTTTATAAACTATACTTTATAATAATAATCTATATATATAATAATTGGGTGTGTCCGTCTGTCCGTCCATCTGTCGTCTGTCCGTCTGCCGTCCGTCTGTCACGCTCTGTTTGCCAACTTCGTTGGAATTTTGAAACGAAATTTTGCAGTCTTATAAAGGACGTTATGGAGAGTCCCGGAAAAATACTCGGGTTCCGAAATTCCTATAACTTTTTGAGTTATTAATTGCTAAAGTTACGATTTCTCCCATAGGAAATGTATAGAGAAATATTTAAGTATTCTTTGCAGTTGTGTATTCTTTGAATGTAAACAAATCCTCAAGCAGGCACTGGACTGGAATACTTAGTTGTTAGTATTAAGAGGCCCACGGGGCGTGGTGTAGAGGTTAGGTGCTAACCTCATATACCAAACGTCGCGGGTTCGGACCCCAGGAGTCGATGATTTATTTAAGCCATCTGGATACCAGATGGCTTAAATAAAAATGCCTGGACCCCCTAATATATATAAATTCATAAATAACGGTTATCGTAAATGTCTTATATGGCCTGAGCTGCGAAAAGACAGTGTGAATGTGTGTGTGAGTGTGAGTGTGAATGAGAAAAAGTGTGAATGTTTTTAAAAAAAAAAAAAAAAAAGTATTAAGAGATTTTCTTTTCATAATTAAGAAAAGGCGATCACCCCTAATAAATAAAAAAAAAAAAAAAAAAAAAGAAAGGCGAGGCCGCCGGGCGGGCCCGAGCCAGCGATGGGGTCCAGGGGGGCGTAGCCCCCCTCTAGACCCAGCCCGTTTTCATAATTAAGAAAGGCGAGGGGGGGCGTAGCCCCCCTGTCTAGACCCAGCCCGTTTCTCATAATTAAGAAAGGCGAGGGTCCGCCGCAGGCGCCCGAGCCAGCTGGCGGGGTCCAGGGGGCGTAGCCCCCCTGTCAGACGCCAGTCCGTTTCTCATAATTAAGAAAGGCGAGGGTCCGCCGAGGCGGCCCAGCCAGTGGTGGGGGTCCAGGGGGGCGAAGCCCCCTCTAGACGCGAGCCCGCCGAAGGCGGGGCGCGGCTAGTAATATATTTATTTGTTATCTTGAAATCACACCCAAGTTCTTTATAAAACACATTTTAAATAATGGTGTCTGTAGGCAGTGATGGATTTCAGCCTAGGCCCGTGAGGTTCAGGCCTCGGGCGGCACGATTTAAGGGGCAGCGAAAAAATTTTTGATAGGGCCGAAAAAATTTCGTGTGCCTAAAAACAAAGGTAAAATGATTTACAAGCACGGGTAAAAATTTTCCGCAGGGCGAAAAAATTAATTATTAGTAAAATAATTTTCAATTTTATTTAATAACTTTAAAATAAATCTCTAAAAAAAAAAATACCAAAAATTTCAATATGAAATTTATATGCTGGTCACATCAGTATTTTTGCATATCCCTTAAATAATATAATTATACATACACGTAAAGAGAAGGGAATGAAACAAACACATTATTTTATTGTTCAAATAATAATCTTATTAAAAGTCTGTTTGAATATTCGCCACCAACCAACGAACGGTAGCTGGGTATGAAATTTTCTCCTTTCCTTTCCTTAAAATAGCGTAGACAAAGCAAACACTTGAGAGGGAATTTCAATGAAACAAAACTTTGCAGTTATTATTATAATACACTTGTATGTGTTTAAGGAGGAGGTATGCATTTATTTTATGAATCAAAGAAAGAAATGAAAATTGTTTACTTTAATTGGAGGTTAAAGCAGAAAGAAAATGATATAGAAATTCTAATTTATTATTAATTCTCATAAAATAGAATAATAATGGTACTTGAAAAAATCGAGGGGGAAATTTTCGTGTCTTACCTAGAAGGTATGCAACCATAATGAGAGCAGCTTAGTATAATAAAAACTTTACTTAACGTTTCGAAAGCTAGTTGCACTCATCCTCAGGGCACGCAAAATTGGGTCAGGGGTGCGTCAAGTTTTTTATTATACCTAGCTGTTTATTAAAACTTTTATGGTTTGTATTACTATTATTATAGGAGTTTTTAATTACTACACCTCATTTGTATTAATTATTTATTAAAAGTATAATTACTGTACAACGTTTCGACTGCTTATTCTGCAGTCGTTTTCAAGTTACTGTGTACACTTGCCAAGAGAAATAACTTCTAAAGGATCATTGTGTGCATTTTATATGCATCTATGTCAGCGCCATCTACAGTCATTCCCATGAAGTTAGACATAATCATCAAATCAAGTTTTTACATAAGAACATTTTGTAACATTATGCTTTTTATGTAAACTCTTGCTTTGATGATTGTGTCTAACTTCATGGGTTTGATTGTAGATGGCGTTGATGTTTGTGTCTATCTTCATGGGCATAACTAGATGGCGTCGAGGTTTGTGTCTAACTTCATGGGTATGACTGTAGATGGCGCTGACGTTGTTGCTTAGAAAATGCACGTAACTTTCCATTAGAGGTTAGTTCACTTGAGTCGAAACAAGTGCACAGCACTTGAAAACGACTTCAATAAGCAGTCGAAACGTTGTAGAGTATTTATGTTTTTAATAAATAATTAATAACAAATGTAGTCTATAATTAAAAACTCCCATAATAATACCTAGCTGATTTTCCTGGGAAGGCTGAATTCTGCAAGACTATTTTTTTTTTTTTTTTTAATGAATATTAGTAAAGAAAAACTATTCCTTTATTTTTATATTTCTAAATTAAAGTCAAATTTACATGTTCCAAAGTTTTCTATTATTATTCGGTTTATATAAAATCTGCTATCTTTGTCCTAAATAAATTCCTATAATTTTATTATATCTACAATCTTTATCCTTCCTCTTCTTTACCTTTTTGTTTGAATAATAAAACATTATTTTCTAATAATAATAAATCCGCTATCTTAATATAAATAAAAGATAATATGAGATTATATAAAACTTTTTAAATTAGTTTTTTATAGTAGTATCTAAGTATTATTTCAAACAAAAAAAAATTAACACCTTTACTTCGCAAAATAATTTAGTGTTTAATTAAAAGTTGAAGCTTGAATATAAAAATAGAGGTGAAAATAAAATATTATCTGTTAGTATTGTTTCGTATATGAAATTCGTTTTGTAGGTGGCCACACCAGTTTTCTCACATCATTCTTCTTATCTTGTAAAAAAGCCATTAAACACTAATATATTTTTATTAAATATTTTAATTCATAAATCAACTCTCTAATGTAAATTTATTTAAATTTTATTAGTTATAAAAAAAATCATATCAAATTAATTGAACTAATCAAATTTGCCGTTAGATAGATATGTGGCGCCAAACCTACGCGAATCTCGCTAGTGACTCGCCTTGAAAAATACCCATTTTATATTCGGGAAAAATATATAATATAATTACTATCACAGATCTACTGATAATTTATATATATAACATTAAAAAGTGTACGCCTTTCAATGAAGGCAAACCATACTGTATTTATTATACTTAAAAAAAAAAAAGATGAAATGGCCGGAACGATAAAAACTCAAGTGGAGAGAAAAGGTTCCACCCATTTTGCTAAAAAGTCAAGCAAATAATAGAAAATACTAAGTAAAGGGAGGGGGGAAAAAAATACAGAAAATGGACAGCCTTGAGAGGTCCCTCAAAACGACGTGTGGGCGAAAAAAAAAAAAAAAAAAATAAAAAAGGAAAAGAAAAGAAAATCAGACAAGAAAAGCCGGATTTATTAAAAACATATCGTCGCATTTAAAATGGCTGGTTTTAAAATTTACATAAAAGCCTTTTAAAAAGTATTAATTTGCTCTTTTTATATAAATTGCAATATACGTATGACATTTATTAAAGTTTGAATAAAAAGTCCTTTGATATGAAAAAATAATTAACGAAATAAACGTACTATAGTTTTTAGTTTAAATCTATCTATATACGGGTATATAATTTCGAAGTGTCCGACTGTCCGTCTGTCACACTGTTTGATCAATTACCGTTTGAAATTTCGATTTGCACCTTATTGACGTCCAAGAAAAATATTAATATTTCGATCCCCAAATCTTCGTTTCGAAAGAACTCAAACAATTTTAAATTAAGAATTTTCCCATTGAAAAACATTGGGTTCTAACTCTTCAAATCAAAGCCAATTATAAAAATCTGGTGTGACTGGTCGCACAGCACACAACTTTCTCTTCTTAAAGCTTGTTTTCACGCCCTAGGAGGGTGTCTAACTTAAATATAAAATTTCAACCTCCTAGCTCAATTCCTTCATGCTTTAAATTGAACACACAGACAAACAGACACATACAGACAGACAGACCATGTCGCGAAAACCACTTTTTTGGATTCAGGGGGGGTCCACCCAATCAATCTTATATTAACGTAATGTTTAAATTATACACCATATTCTTTACATTTTAGCAGTTAACTTTTAAAAACCCTTTAGTTCCTTTTTGTACTTAAAAGCTTTGAGAGATCATTACAATACTTTATTTTCGGAAATAAATTTTTTTTTTAAGATAGAAAGAAAACAGCTCTTTAGAGTGGCTATCTCACAAAATTGCTCATAAAATCTACGTACTGTTTGCTAAATTTCAAAAGATATTTTTACAAATGTATCATTTTTTTTTTCTCTTTCTAATAAAACAAGCTTATTCCAGCTTCAATCTGTATATAAAAATAAATCTGCTGTGATGATCGCACAGCACACAACTTTCTCTTATCTTTGATAAGTGAAAGTTGTGTTCTGTGCTTGTCACACCTGATTTTTGTGTCGATATTTAGTTTCCCTCGATATAAATTTTATTAGAATTCAAGATTTAAAATTTATTAACATATAAAAATATTTATATTTTGTTACCATCGCAAGCATTTCTAGTATCTTTCCTATAAAGTACAAGAGTAAAGTGTGCTTCAGACAATTTTGAGAACCAAATGTGAATATACATTTGAAAGAGCATCTAAAAAATAATTGATTTTTGAATTTTATTCAAAATGTTTAGAGCGAATTTTGAGAAAATCGAAAAAAACTGAGTGCCCTAAAGCATTAATAAATAAATAAAAAAACTGAGAGTACATCAGTAAAGTACTAGTACTCTTTGTACGATTTGAAGAAGGGCTTTTATAAAACTTCTATTTCCATAAATAGAGGATTTAGCCTTAATTTTTTTCTATTAGATTTTTAATAAAAAAATTGATCAAAAAAAAAAAAATATATCAACCATGATCGTTCAAATTAAAATGATATATGTTTGATTTGAAGGGACGAGGCTATAATAACAACACTAATGAGAGAATGAGGTGACATGGTAGGGCCTTGGGCTTTATTAATTGGCAGGCGCCATCATCAAGGGTATCAGGTTATATATCTGTGCGTGAGTGCGATTCTGATCAGTGATTGACTCTCCCTCTCTCACTCTCTCTGGGTGAACAGGTCTATTAAGGCATGCAGATCAGGATCAGGGCTACTTGGTTTGCAAATGCTGATCAGCAGCCCCCCCACTGTGAAGACAACCTCTCTCATCTTGCTAATTGATGTGACCCTTGACCTCCAGAACTCGGGGACCACACCCTACTCTTTAAATTTGTCTAGAAATAGAAAAAAAAAATTTCTTATTCATCTCTCCTTTTCTGGATAAATTTTACTTTCTCTTACTTACCCTATATAAAAACTGTTTATTTTGAAAGTGGTGTAAGTCCATTTTCTATTGTTTCGAGAAAATGAAAGGTTAACTTATCTGCTTATTAAAAAATCAATTTACCGACCAATTGTACAAAACATGAGATTTTTTAAAGAAATTTACCACTAGCTAGTTATGCATAGAAAATTTACATTAATTTAAGCATAAATTATATGATATCTCATTTTTAAAAAAAATGGACTTACACCACTTTCAAAATAAACGGTCCATATGAAATATATAGAGAGAAAGTGTCTGTCTGTGAACAAAATATCTGAAGAACGAAAATTGCTAGGGGATTGAAATTTTATATTTAAGTTAGAAACCATCCTGGGACGTGACACGAAGATTTTGAACAAAATCGTCCAAGAGTACTAGTACTTTACTGATGAACTTTTTCAGTTTTTTTTTCCTCAAAATTCGCTGCATCGATTTTGATTAAAATCCAAAAATCAATTATTTTTTAGATGCTCTTTAGAATGTATATTCTCATTTTGCCATTGAAATCTTCTGAAGACCACTTTGCTCTTGTACTTCATAGGAAAGATAGGAGAAATGGTTGCCATGGAAAGAAAATATAAATATTTTCATATATAGATTTTACATCTTGAAAATCGAATGTGTTGAAAACTAAATTCATGTCGACACAAAAAATCTGGTATGATAAGCACAGAACACAACTTTCTCTTACCTTCGGTAATCGAAAGTTGTGTGCTGTGCGCCAGTCACACCATATTTTTTATTTTTATTCTTCTCTTAACTTATCCAAATCACTCCAAAAGAAAGTAATGTAACATTATTTATTTCTCTTTTCTTTATCTCTAATCTTCTTAATATAGTTAATAAAAAAATTTCTCACCTTTTATTTATAAATAAATGCTTCTTTAATGAGTTTTACTTTAAAAAAAAAAAAAAAATAGGTCAGGTTACCTTTTTTTTACGACTTTTTCCAACATGAATATTAAAGAAGTGTTTAGAGTTTTAGAAATTACCTTGACAAATAAATAAATAAATTTTTCACGCATTTATTATTTTAACTATCTATTGACTAAATATTAAAAGAAAATAATAAAAACATTTAATTATTTTAAAAGGTGTTTAAAAAATAATCACTAGAAAAGGATTAAAGTTTATGTTTATTTCACTTATACACAGTTTAAGAAACATCCTACAATATAATTTTTTTTTTTTTTTGTACATTTTATTAAAATTTTATATATAAATATAAACTAAATTAATATTTTTAATCAAGGGAACATTTTAATTTTCACAAAATTACTTTAATCAAAGGTGAGATTTTTTTTTTTTTGTATTATAAAATTTTTAATTGAATTGTATAGATAAAAGTAAAATACTTTCATAGAGAGATAATTAAATTTTTTTTAATTTAATAAAGTTATTATAATTAATAAAAAGTATGCAAAATGTTTGCATAAGATTCAATTAAAAAGATAAGATGTCGTAATTATTTTATCAGTGTCTCGTATAGCGAATAAATAATAATATTTAATTATGCTATTATTGTTTATTAGTAGTAATTTTTAAAGATATTTGAATACTTGTAACCTTTCTGTCAAACACAAGCCGTGTATCATATCGAAATCATTATGGATTCATTCAACAAATACATTGTTAATGTTTGTTAAAATTGTTTAATAATGCCAACCAATTATTTTGCCATCTATAATAATTGACACTTATACTGTCCCGAGGAAGAGCGTGACGGGCGCTCGAAACGTCGGCAGAATAAATTTTGTTTTTCATTTTCCTTGGCTGACTCCATTCCACGCAACTATACAAAGTATTTAATTTATATTTTATTCAATATAAATTCACAATAGGCCTATTATCTTCAGTGGCAGATTAAATTTTTTTTCTAAATAAAGTTATGAAGCTTAATACTTGATTAATTGTGAGTATGTAAGGCGTTTGTTTGAGGCTTTCTTGGTCTAAACAGTGGCGTATTCGGGGGGGGGGGGGTTGGCAGCCCCAAAACAAAAAAATACTTATTGTTTATCCTAATGAAAGTTTCTCCACTTTAAGTTTCTTGGTGATGGGGGGGGAGGGGGGTTTCCCCCTGGTGTTTATAAAACTTTTGCCCCCCCCCCCCCCCCCAAGCAGAAATCCTGGCTACGCCACTGGGTCTAAGGCTTGAAAGAAGCAGTTGTCTGATCTTTACCAAAGAGTCTGAAAGCCTCTTTTTACATCCAGAATCTCGAGTATTGTCAATTTATTTTCGTGTCAATAAATCTGAAAATAAAAAAAAATATTTTCAAAAACACACCATACCAATAAGATTCCTCTATTTTATTAAAATACAATTGGAAAAGGCCGCCTTCGGTGGGCTTTTCCACTTGCCAGGTGGCTCTGCCCCCTGGACCTCCTTGCAAGTCTTAGGCAATTGCAAAGTCTTAAAAATTTAAATTTCCCTCCTCTTGCTTAGTTTTAAACTTTCCTCTTTTTCTCAACTTGCTTTTATTCTGTTCAATCAACGCTCTGTTAGGCACATACACACAGGGACAGGAATTGAGCTTTCCATTTGGTACTCCTACATTTGGTATCCAAATACCTTAAATAAAATCATCGAACTGCGTGGGGTCCGAACCCGCGACTTTTGGTATACGAGGTTAGCACGCTAACCCCTACACCAAGCACCGAGGGCCCCGACTAGGTTGGAGTTCTTGGGTTCGATTCCTGAGGTTCATGGATTGTTTAGCCCCACAACAATCAAACATTCTCCCAAACAATTATATCTATATATCTTACCGAATATTCGTATATATATATATATATATATATATATATATATATATGTTCTTGAAGGTTTCCGCGACCGGATGTATGCTAAGACAAGTTTTCTCGGGTTAAGTCGCGTGGGGTGCTGAGATTTACTCGACGTTTCGGCTCTCCTTTTGGAGCCATTTTCAAGAGAGAAGGATGTTAGGAGGTAATGGTGGAGGGGGTTGTTTACGGGGTCGCAGTCTTCCTGGTCCCCAGGTCAATTTGGTGGATGACTCAGAGGCGTGGATTGGTCTCTGAGAACTGGAGGAAGGTTGGGTGTGTGTAATTGTGTTCGGTTTAGGTTGACTACGGGGCCTCAATCTGCCTACTCCCCAAGTCGGTGTGTTGGTGGTGTGTTTGGTGGATGCCTCAGAGGTCTGGGTTTGTCTCTGAGGAATGGACAGTGGTTGGTTCTGTGTAATCGGGTTTTTTTTTTTTTTTTTTGGAATGGGTGCATAAGGTCCGAAGACCTATAATGACCAATAGTCACATGCAGCCAGGAAGAAAATAAAAACAAAAGGAGAAGCATAAAGGGGAAACTCAACTGCGGGAACTGAGAAGATGCCTGTTGAGGTTAGACTTGAAAGTCTGAAGATTGTAGGTTTTGGGGAAGATAGACGCAGGGAGCTTGTTCCAATCACGGGAGGTCATGGGGACAAAGGTTTGTGTTTAGTTTGGGTTGACTTTAGGGCCTCAGGCAGATTGAGGCCCCAAAGTCAACCCAAACCAAACACAAACCCGATTACACAGAACCAACCACTGTCCATTCCTCAGAGACAAACCCAGACCTCTGAGGCATCCACCAAACACACCACCAACACACCGACTTGGGGAGTAGGCAGATTGAGGCCCCGTAGTCAACCTAAACCGAACACAATTACACACACCCAACCTTCCTCCAGTTCTCAGAGACCAATCCACGCCTCTGAGTCATCCACCAAATTGACCTGGGGACCAGGAAGACTGCGACCCCGTAAACAACCCCCTCCACCATTACCTCCTAACTTCCTTCTCTCTTGAAAATGGCTCCAAAAGGAGAGCCGAAACGTCGAGTAAATCTCAGCACCCCACGCGACTTAACCCGAGAAAACTTGTCTTCGCATATATATATATATATATATATATATCGAAAATTATTTAATTAAAAAAAAAATGTAGGCCTATCCACACACCTCTAATCTTGTTTGAGATATTTCAATTTTATTTGGTAAATTCATTGAAGTTATTTTTTTTTTTTTTTTTGATAATTTTCTGTAGGCTAAAACTAATTATTTTCCAATTTTTTATATCTCTAATCTTCTACGAGATATTTTTGTTTTAATATTGTAACTCGTTCCAACATTGTCACATTTTATTTTATTAAATTTATCACAAATATGATGATTCCCCAAAAACCATTTATTTATTTATTTAAATACATGTATGTATGTTTAAAATAAAATTGATATTGATTAATTAATATATTTTTTATCTTCGATAGATTGCAAACATATTTTGTCAATACATTGTATGCCAGAGATTTATTAAACTCTCTCTCTCTCTCTTTCCCTTCCATGTTATTTATTACATGCTAACTGCGCTTGTCCGCACACATATACACTCATGTTGGTCCTACATATATAATCATAAAATCTTTATTTCTTGTCTTGATATTTTTTTTTCTTTAGGAAAAATAATACCTCAACAAATATTTAACTATTTTTAAATAATTTCGAGTTTTCCAAGAATTAAAAAAAAAAAAAAATTAATTAACCTACAGTGCTTGTTTTGAAAGTTGCTGCTCAGCCAACTGTGGGTACGTGGATGGCGACCACGAGCTGCCCGAGCTGGGACAGACAGTCATTCAGTTCTGTGTATGTCTGCTCTTTTCCTTCCTCTTTTCAACAGGCGTCAGTCAGACCGTGCGACAGGCCGGCCTGTCCTATTTATTCCTGTCGCAAAAACGCATGATAGGGTTGGAGGGAAACGAGTGAGGTACGCCGACCCCTCATCGCGGTAATAAGGGGAGGACAGAAGAAGAAGAAGACTTGTTTTAAAATTTGGAGTATATTTGTTATTATGCAAGAGAAAAGGCTGGTGGGACTGGTAGCACAGCATACAACTTTCTCTTAGCCTTCGGCAAGAAGGTTGTATACTGTGCTTGTCACGTCATATTTTTTTGTGTCGAGATATATTTAGTTTCCCATAGCGCCTTCGTTCCAAACTTGACGATTTGCATTTCATAAGTAAAAATCTGAAATACTACATCAATAAAGTGTACATTAAAAAATTTTCAAGGCAAAATTTGAATATACTTTTTAAAGAGCATCTAAAAAATAATTGATTTATGAATTTTAATTAAAATCGTTAGAGTCAATTTTGAGAAAATCGAAAAAAAAAAACAGCCCTCGGGCTTGGTGTAGTACTTCAGTAAAGTACTAGTACTTTTTGGTCGATTTTGTTCAAATATAATTTCAATCTCGAAGCTCAATTTCTTCATGTATTAAATCGTTACACACAAACAGAGCAAGGGCGGATACAGGGGGGGGGGTAAAGGGAGTAATTACCTCCCCCCCCCGAGATTAAAAAAAAAATTTATGTAAAATTTTAAAAATTCTGGCAAACAAGTACAGAATGCCCATTTAAATTACCGAAATTAAGGAAAAAATTGTGTGCTGTGCGACTAGTCACACCAGATCCCCCCTCCCCCGAGAAACACCTCTGGGTCCGCCCTTGAAACAGGGACACCAATTTGAAGGACCCACACCAAGGGACCTCAAAACATCAAAATGTCGACATCATATTTTTGACATGATCGCAATTCTTTTTCTCTATATATTACATATATATAGGTAAGAGAAAAAAAAACTAAATAATTAGGACAAATTAATGACGAAGCGGGTTTTTATATTAATAATTAAAATAATAAATCAAAATTACTTTGAAGATTGCTCGAACGTCAAGCCCTTTTGCAAAGAAGAGAGAGAGAGAGAGAGAGATTAGGATTAAGGATTTCCCTTAGTGTATATGCTATCCACTCAACATCAATGAAATCCGGCAAGTGACATCATGCGAAACTTTTGGAGATGCTATCTGTTGATTTATTGACACCGAACTCCATCCCTTTCCTACTTGTGAGGGCTTTTCATAAATTATTTTCTCTAGTATGTATAGTGGTTTTGACTCTTTGAGGAAGAAAGTGGAAAGGAGATTAAAAAAAAAAAAAATGAAATCCATTGACTTTTTATTTTTTATACGTCAACACAAAAAATTCTGGTGTACAAAACAACTTATAAGAGCTGTGCGGCCAGTCACACCAGACTTTTTATTGATTTATTTTAAATCTATAGCCATTTCGATTAATCCTGACGCGCCCTCAAAAGTGCTATTTGGGTATTTTTTTAATAATTGCATCAAGACTGCCCTGGAAAGTCTAGGGTCGGGGGGTGGGAGGTTATACGTCATCACCCCCACTCCTAAGTGCTTAGACTCGATTAGCAGCTGAAATTCTTCTCGGCCTATTAGGATTGGACAATTTGGCCTAGGTACCTTCCAAAGAGCCCTATTCACTTATCAAGGAGAGCTCCACGTCATCTCTCTCAGTTGGCCGAGCGGCCCCGTAGTGTTTATATCTAATCCGCGTTGTGTAGTGTCAGTGATTTGTGCAACATGGCTTCCACCTGTAGGCACGCTCCTGTTCGCGGAGCTTCCCTCCTTAGTTTTAAAGGTATTTTACGTTCTATATTCAAATAGTTGATTAAATTTAAATAAAATAAGATAAATAAGCAAACTGAAATATAATTTACATTTATATATTATATCATTATCTAATATTCATTTGATTAGCCAATACAAACTAAAGTTTATTTTTTCAAAGAATATAAATAGGACTAGGAATTTTCTTTTTTTATTGATTGTTGAATAATTTTATCCGATGTTATTTCAAATTATTCTTTCTCATGAATTCCCGCTCACTTGCTATTCTCTCTCTCTCTCTCTCTCTCTCTCTTTATCCGACTCTCTCATCACCCTAATCAAAACAAATTTTACAATTTTCTCGTTACGTTTGCCAAAAATAAATTTCTTTACTTGATTGAATTATTTTTGTATTAATATTATAATTTCTTTCTTTCTATATTAATCTTATAGATTATTATATAGTGAAATATCATTCCCCTTAAAACCTGTCCAGACAAGTTGAACCTATCTATTTAATATATAAGGAGGATCTATCTATTCAATATATTACTCGAATTTTCTAATTAAATACCTTTAAAAAATTGAAATAAATCAATAAGAGACTCATTTTCACTATAAATTCGAACTGGATTTTTACTTTCTCTTATTTTATTTCATTTGCTATTATTTGAGAGCTTAGCTAGGCTGTCTCTTTTTAACATTGAGGCATATTTTTTTTTCTTTTTTGTTAGTTTATCACAAGAATTCTTACCTTTTTGATATGAGTATAATATATTTGATACAAAAATTTTGTCTTTCCAGCTAAAGGAATTTTTTTTTTACTTACTCCCGCCTACCAGTATAAATCAATTCTCTTACTATATACACTACTACAAGCTTGTTTGTTTGTAGTGAAAATTTTATGATTTATATAATTGCTTTGTTTTCTAACCGATCTTAATGAAATTTAAAATATAGCTCCACGATGATATAAAAAATAAAAAAAAAGATTTAATTTAGACCTTCTTGCGTTGGAGAGGGATTTATTTCACTTCTTTCTTTCTCTTGCCTTTATATGTTAAGATATAGAAAAAGTATTCAATTCAAAAATTTGATGTCGATTTTTAGTTGGAAATACACGTTTTCAGGTCCAATGAATACAAAATGTGCAAAATAACCTCTGTTCATGTACGTGTGTATGTCTGTCTATGAACAAAATATCTCAATTATAAAAAGAGTTAGGACGTTGGAATTTGATATTTTTTTTCCGTGTTCCTCTGGCATATAACACTATGCTTTTGAACAAAATCGGCCAAAGAGTACTATTACTTTACTCATGAACTTCTTAAGTTTTTTTTTTTTTCGATTTTTTTTTTTTTTTTTATAAAAAAACAAACACACTTTTCCCATTCACACTCACACACACATGCACACAGTCTTTCCGGCAACTCAGGTCATATAAGACTTTTACGATAACCCGTTGTTATTTATAATATCTATTGGGGGTCCAGGCATTCTTATTTAAGCCATTTGGTATCCAAATAAAATCATGGGACTGCCTGGGATCTGAACCCCCGACCCTTGGTATACAAGGCAGGCGCGCAGCCAACTACGCCAAGCCCGAGGGCTTCGATTTTCTTTAACATACGAGAAATACAATAGTTGCCATTATAACAAAATATAAATTTTTGTTTATATTTATAAATTTTACATCTAAAATTCTAATGATCTAGTGGAAACTAACTATATGTCGACACAAAAAATCTGGCGTGACAAGCACAAAACACAACTTTCAATTAACGAATGTAAGAGAAAGTTGTGTGATGTGTGAGCAGTTCCATCAGATTTTTTTTGATTATAAACAAACATGATGAATGTCTATGAACATGACATTTTTATTTAAGCTATTTGGTATCCAAATGACTTAAATAAAAATTATCGGACTAACTGGGGTCCGAACCCGCGACCCTTATTATACAAGGCTACCAACTACACAAAGCCCCAAGGCAATGAATGAATTATAAATTTAAAAAAAAAAATATTCATTCTGTTTGTTTGTGTGATTAGATAAATTCAGCTATTTTAAAAAAAAAAATATAATTATACCAAAATCCCCAAAAAGAATTTTTAGTAAAATTTTGAAATGTAGGCTTATCTTGGAGACCACATATTAATTCGTTTTGGATGGATGGTAGGCTTCCGATTATTTTCCCCAGAGCTGATCATGTATGTAGGGTTAATGTATTTTTTTTTTTTTTATAAAAAAACACACTTTTTTCTCATTCACTCTCACACACACATTCACACAGTCTTTCGGCAACTCAGGCCATATAAGACTCTACGATATCCGTTATTGATTAATATACATAATGGGGGTCCAGGCTTCTTTAAGCCATTTGGTATTAGTGTTAACATCTAAGCATCCAAATCCAGTAATTACTGTCAGATCTGACACGTTGTGGTTACTCTGAAGGATAACTGGGAATAATACCGTTTCCTTCCTCAGAAAAAAATAAAGTTGGATAATTTTTTGCCATGAGGTGGATTTGAACTCGAGTTGTCTTCAACTCAGGATTATAAGCTTAACAGCTTTATCCCTTCGGCTAACCGCCTTCTACTT
Source organism: Euborellia annulipes (assembly GCA_023213315.1). Lineage (NCBI taxonomy): Eukaryota > Metazoa > Arthropoda > Insecta > Dermaptera > Anisolabididae > Euborellia > Euborellia annulipes. The sequence continues at coordinate 70,097 of JAKCPI010021679.1, forward strand.
CCCCAAACTTTAACTTGATTTAAAAGATTTCTATTCTAAAGGTCTCATAGCATGGGCGTGGCCAGACATCTTGTTAGGGGGGGAGCAACCATTCGTTAGGACAAGAGGGGGGGTTTGCAATTAAAATAAACATAGATTATTAATTATTTATTAAATATAATTATAATTAATTATTTTCCTTATATAAGCTCATTAAAAAAAAAAATCTCAATTGGAAAAGTATATATTTGTTTTTAATAGATAAAAAATTTTCAGGACAAGCCAGGGGGGGCATAGGCCCTCTTTCCCCTTCCCCCCGTCCCTCTGGGTACGCCCATGTCTCATAGTCTTTTTAAATTTTATCTATTTATCCACAAAAACCTGTTCAAGAAATGACGAAATTATAAAACATATTTTAAAATCCCAAAAAAGTATTTCCTCATTCCAGATTTTGTTTATAAAATTTTACTAAATCCATATATTTCGTTTTTATACCATTATTATTATTATTTATTAATAGAGGAATAGCTAAGGATAAGTGGGCAGGGGCTGCTAATTGAAAGCTGCCCCGGGGATCGAACCCCACGCATTGAAGTCTCCGAAGGAAAACCACTCGGGGGGCGGCTGCTTTGATCTCTCAGCAAAAAAAAAAGCATACACATACAGAAACAAATAAATACCTATCAACATATTTGAATGGAATATTTTATTATATTAATACATAAGGGTCCCTATCGAGACTTAAGCACAAGGTTAGGCTTTCATAGTTTTATCTTATTTATTTTTATTACTAACTGTATCTGGACTTAAATAAATATATAAATAATGTTTTTATTATTAAAAAAAAAAATATATATATACGCGTATTTAGATTAATAAATATAATAAACCATTTTAGTTTTGAGTTGGCGGGCCTCATACCAAAATGGAAAGACAAACTTATATATGGAAATATTTTTTTTTAACTTTCTCTTACCTTTATATATATGTTAATGTTGTGTCTCCTTTTGTCACTGACTTGTCGTGATGACAGTTGTATGTCAATATTATTGTTGTCAAACAAGACTTATAATTTTCATGTTATGATTTATATATGTTAAATAAAGCTCTTTAAAAGTTCTCCTCCGTGCAATCGAACTCACTCATTCACAACATCATAACAACTGGCGACGAGGTATCTAATTTTTCAATTATTTTAAAAATATTTTATCAAGGAAAAAATGGAGGAGACTCTTCGGTTATTAATTGAAGACCAACGTAAGGAAAGAGCAACAATGCAAGAATTAATTCAGTCATTTACGCAATTTTTAATTAAGTCACAACAAAATAATTCACCTTCAACCAGTGATGAAAGAATTATTAATTCGCTTTCTACAAGAATCACTGAATTCACCTATGATCCAGATAACGGCTACACATTTGAGAAATGGTATGAACGATACCAGGCTATTTTAAATCAAGATGGCTCTTCATTAGATGACCAAACTAAAGCACGCTTTATTGTCTCTAAATTGGACCGTTTGGCGTTCACAAGATTCACAAGCACAATTCTTCCAAAGAAGGCAAGTGATCTCACTTTTACTCAAACTATTGAGGCACTTAATGAAATTTTTGGTCATCATACATCAATTTTCAGTCGTCGTTATCGCTGTCTCCAACTAAAACGCAACTCAAAAGATTCTATAAGAGAGTATGCAGCAAATGTTAACAAGCACTGTGAAAACGCAGAATTTCCAACAATCACCTCTGAAGAATTAAAATGTTTAATCTTTGTATCGGGTCTGGGCAATCCAGAAGATGTGGAAATTCGCACAAAGGCTCTTCAGAAAATTGAAAAGGACAAGAATGTCACTTTAAAAGAATTGACTGAAGAATGTCAACACTACATCGACATACATAATGATGTAAAATTAATTCAAGCTTCTTCTTCTTCGACTCAACCGCAAGTAAATGCATCAATTTCAAAATATAAAAAATCCAAAGGGAATTTTAAAAATTCTTCATCAAAGGAAGAATCAAAGAAATCAAATGAAAAAACGAAAAAGCATCCTCCACTCTAGAGGCACTTCAAACATTTCTCCAAGCATATCGGAGTACACCTTGCCCTTCCAGTAATCTATCACCAGCTGAAAGCTTTCTTGGCCGGAAAATTCGCACTACTTTAGATTTATTGAATCCAGTTTCCGAGTCAGCAAGTGAAACTAACAAGGAAATGGAAAAACAATTTAATATTCATCACGGGGCCAAGAAGAAAACATTCCTACCTGGAGATCTAGTATTTGTAAAAGATTACCGAGTAAAGCCTGCAACCTGGATTCCTGGAAAAATAATCACTAGAAAGGGTAAAGTTACTTATTTAGTCTCTGCTTCAAAACACAAATGGATTCGACATGCCAATCAACTAAAAACACGCGAATCAAATTCAAATGTTCATACAAACGAACTTTTTAAAGCATTTGATTTGCCACTTCGATCGAATATTACTCCAAAAGAAGTTTCACTTCCAAATAATGATCCAGTTTCACCTGATTCACCTGATATTACTCCAAATGTTGTAGAAGATTTTAATTGTGAAGAATCCACAACTACACAAGAAAATTCTTCACCCTTACCGCAATTAACTTCACATGAGTCCATTGAACCAGCACTTCGCCGCTCCGGTCGGAACTCAAAACCACCAGATCGTCTCAACATCAAGACTCATGGCAAGTCGTACGATTAACAATCTCATAAGGGAGGTGTTGTAGTCATCCTTTTGTCACTGACTTGTCGTGATGACAGTTGTATGTCAATATTATTGTTGTCAAACAAGACTTATAATTTTCATGTTATGATTTATATATGTTAAATAAAGCTCTTTAAAAGTTCTCCTCCGTGCAATCGAACTCACTCATTCACAACATCATAACAGTTAATATAAATATATAGAGAGAAAGTATTGAATTCATGTCAAAAATTCGATGTCGAGATTTTGATTGATATACTGTACACGTTTTGAGGTCCCCTGAACCCAAAAAAGTGGTTTTCGCGACATGGTCTGTCTGTGGGTGTCTATGAACAAAATATCTCAAGAACGAAAGGAGCTAGGAGGTTGAAATTTTATATTTAAGTTAGGCACCCCCCATGGGACGTGACACGAAGCTTTTGAACAAAATCGACCAAAAAGTACTAGTACTTTACTGATGCACTTTTTCAGTTTTTTTTTTCGATTTTCTCTAAATTTGCTCCAACGATTTTTTTTTTTAATTCAAAAATGAATTATTTTTTAGATTCTCTTTAAAATGTATATTCTTATTTTGTGATTGAAATCTTCTGAAGACCACTTTACTCTTGTACTCCATAGAAAAGATAGGAAAATGATTGCCATGGTAACAAAATATAAATATTTTCCCATACTTATAAATTTTACATCTGAATTCAAATGTTGCGTACTCTCGGGAACTAAATATATGTCGACACGAAAAATCTGGTGTGACAAGCACAGTACACAACTTTCGATTACCGAAGGTAAGAGAAAGTTGTGTGCTGTGCGACCAGTCCCACCAGATTTTTTTACTTTCTCTTATCTCTATATAATGTTAATATATAGAGAGAGAAAGTATTGGTTTCATGTCAAAAATTCGATGTAGAGATTTTAATGGATATATACGTTTTGAGGTCCCCTGAATCCAAAAACGAATATTTAGGTTCCGCAAAAGAGGGATTGTTTATCAGGCGAAAAAAATTTAGCGTACAATATTTTTACGGACGAGAAAAATTTTTGGTTCCGCGAAATAGTAGAATGTTCCGCGGGAGGCACACAAAAAACTTAGGTTCCGCGGGTGGAAATAATTTAGCGTCTCTTAAAAAAATAAGGTAAAATAATTTTACGTAGGAAATGTTCCGCGAAATTAAAATTTTGCGCAGGGCGGAAAACTTTGGTTCCGCGAAAAAAATCTTTCCGCAGAAAAATTAATGAGATCAGCTCCCCCCCCCCCCCCGAAAAAATTTCTATATACGCCCCTGCTTAGTAAACTAAATATATATAGGCATATTTTTATGAAGAGTACTTTAAATTCTAGTATTTAATATACGGCAATAAGTTGAGGGAATTTTGGTTCCTCATCTCCCCCAAATATCTAGTAGTTTATTAAAAGTATCCACAAAAAAGACAATATAAACTGATTGAATGAGTTCTTTAATAAAAACAAAACGGTATTTAAAACTCCTCATCTATTTAAATCGCAGCTCCTCTCCTCTGAGGACCAACGTGAAGTGTGAGAGAGAAAGAGAGCAAAAGATCCTACGCCGTTTCTATAGCAACCCACTCACCTGAATTAACATAATCACCTCCTCTTAGGTTCTCTGATATGATCTCCGATTCTTTTAAAGCGAATTAAATCCAAGCTCAAATTAAAAAAAAAAAATGGTAACAGTGTTTGTATATATAGTAGATGATTATCATCAACGCCTCGTAACATTGTATTCGACCATCTGTTGCTCTCTCTCTCTCTCTCTCTCTTGTTAAAAAATTACTAGTGATTATCTTAAAGAAATACTTTACATTTTGATTTAAATCTTCTTATTATAAAAATTGAAAATTTATAAGCAGCTTGTTAAAGAAAACAAGAAAAAAAAATATAAGCTTAATTATTTTACATCATTAATAAAAATAAACACATTCTCTTCACGCGGTATTTATTTTCTTATTAACAAAAAAATTATTTTTTTTCTTTTTTTATTCTATATAAATATTCAAGTATTGAAAAAAATTGAATTTTTACTTTCTCTTATTACTTTTACGTTTTAAAATCTTCTAAGTACAGTCGTCACCACAAGTGCCTGATGTGCTCGAGAATAGAGCCTTGAACTTAGTCAATCAAACCATATTTTTTTAAAAGTAACTTTAAGGGAAAAAGCTGCCCGCGGGCCTTGGTATAGTGGTTAACGTACTGGCCATTTGTTCACTTGTATGTTATGTAAATTTTGTATCCGAAGTTTTGTCCCGCTTGTTTCCAGGGCAAAACAAAAGCCTGATAAACGCTCAAATCGTTGGATACATGCTTTTTGTTTTTCCTGAAGATGAGCGTCACGCTTAAAATGTCGGCGACAAAATATTAACAATTTTTTATTTTTTTCATCCTGCTTGCCATTTCTAAGAAAGTCCCAAGCCCAATTAATTATTTAAATACAATATACGCGTATTAGTCAAAATAAAGAAAAATTTCTTGATACATGTTCAAAAAATCTGGTGTGACTTACCTTCGGTAATCGAAAGTTGTGTTCTGTGCTTTTCACACCAGATTTTTCGTGTGGATATATATTTAGTTTCCACCGATATGTTAGATTCAAGATGTAATTTTTTTTTTTTTTTAAACATACACACTTTTTTCTCATTCACACTCACACTCACATTCACACGGTCTTTACGGCAACTCAGGCCATTTAAGACTTGAAACGAAATCCGTTATTGATAATATACACATATTAGGGGTCCAGGCATTCTTATTTAAGCCATTTGGTATCCGAATGGCTTAAATAAAATCATCGGACTGCCCGGGGTCCGAACCCGCGACGTTTGGTATACGTGGTTAGCACGCTAACCTCTACACCAAACCCCGAGGGCGCTACCTACCAAGATGTAAATTTATATCTATGGGAAAATATTTATATTTTTTTACTATGGCAACCATCTCTCATATCTTTCCTATGGAGTACAACAGTAAAGTGGTCTTCAGAATTCAAAATGAGAATATACATTTTAAAGAGCATCTAAAAAATAATTGATTTTTGAATTTTAATCAAAATTGTTGGAGCAAATTTTGAGAAAATCGAAAAAAAAAAAAAAACTGAAAAACTACATCAGTAAAGTACTAGTACTTTTTGGCCGATTTTGATCAAAAGCTTATTTTCACGCCCTAGGTGGGTGTCTAACTTAAATATAAAATTCCAACCTCCTAACTGAATTCCATCATGCTTTAAAATGATTTTTGACATGAATCCAATACTTTCTCTATACAGTATATACATATGAATATTAACAGATACATATATGGTAAGAGAAAGTAAAATGTTCTTTCACCAAATATCCGCCATTTTTTTCACTAAAAAATTGGAACAGCTTGACCAATTGAGTTCTAGAAATAAATTATTCAGTAAAATAAAAAACGAAAACAGAATGGTGAAAAAAGCGTTTCCTGGCTCATTTATTTAGATACTTTTTTTTTTTTATTTAACTAATAAAAATATAGCCACCCCCTGGATTATCACCACGCATTTCAGAAAAAAACATCCTAATAATTATTAGTGACGTTAGAAACGCTGTTGTTGTTTTTAAAATATCTATTCATACCAAGACGCTTTATAATATGTTTATTATTCAAATAAATAAAAATAAAGGGGAATTAGCTAGGATATTCCGGGAGAGAGATGATGATCCTTCTGTTTAATAACCGAAAGCCGATCAAAGGAGACATCCATCCATTCATCATCATCCCGTCAAGACAGAGCTGACGTACAGGAAATTGAAAACATATCTAGCACTATTAATGACAATTGACAAGCAAACACTATATTCCCAAGGAGTTTGAGAAGGGTTCTTTAATGATATTATAAATGGAGACTGCTTTGGGAAATTCGTCAAGTTTGTATTCTAGAGGTGTTGTTTGTTTTTTCTAAAATTTCAAAAATATCCAGTAAGCTTCAAACAATTTTGAGGTCAAATGAAATTTTAAAAAAAACATCTAAAAAATAATTGATTTATGAATTTTAATCCAAATTGTTCGAGCGAATTTTAAGAAAATGGAAAAACAAGTAGATCAGAAAGGTTTTTGAGAAATTTTGTTCACAGATACACAAACAGACAGATAAACCATTTTGCTGGACTCACTTTTTGAACTCAGGAGTCTTCAAAACGAGTATTTCCATCAAAGTATCGACATTAAACCAATACTATCTCTCTCTATATACTAATATTAACATATTATTATTAATATATAAATAAGAGAAAGTAATATAATAGAAAGAAATATAGTGTTAAAATTTTAAACGCTGTTAAAAATTAGTTATATATATTTACAATTTTAAAAATTTATTTGGTTGTGGCAGAATACCCAAAATCGATCAAACCCATGCTCGCTTGATGATGGGAAATTATGTTGATCCACTTTAGTAATATTTTTTACATAGAAAATTTCAAATTTTCTATTGATTATTGGGAAAGCCTGGTAGTAGATAAATGAACATCAAATGAACATGCTGAAGGTATTTTCAGGCCAAATTTTATTACCACTATACCAGTCGACGTTTCGGGGAACTCAAAACCTCCCTTCATCAGGACTAATGTGGTTTTAAATAAGGGTTCATAATTTAAAACCACATTAGTCCTGATGAAGGAGGTGTCCCCAAAACGTCGACTGTATAGTGGTAATAAAATTTGGCCTGAAAATACCTCCAGCATTTTCATTTGTTGTGTAAATTTTCTATTCCAATTTTTGTTTTCATTTATTCGAATATTCAAATCTTAAAATTAATTGATAAACATAGCCTATCCGAAAAAAAAAAATTATATGAAAAATCAAAAGCTGTTGATGAGTACCAGGATGAAGAAAGAAAAGCAGCTGGTATTTATTTCATTTTTTTAATATTTTATTAGGCTAACGCTGATGATGGTCTCGACCGAGACCGAAACTTTAGCCTAATGGGTATTAAATAATTGAAAAAATACTAGCTGCTTTATGTTTCTTCATCCTGGTACTCATCAACAACTTTTATCCAGCTATAAATCTACTTTTCTCTACCTCAAAGCTTATTTCCCTGCGTGAGGGAGGGACTAACTTAAATATAAAAATTCAACCTCAGCTTTATATTACATATATAGGTAAGAGAAAGTAAAAAAATTGTTTCTGTAAAAGGAAAGAAATCACAAAATTTAGAATTACAGAACTATTGAGCCTACATAAAGTGAACGTTCTTGTTCATGTTGAACAGGAATACCACTATAATAAATAATAATAATAATAATGTAAGGAATAAATATGGACAAGGAACAGACTTGAATTTTTTATTTAAGGCCTTTTTCGACCATTTAGACCCCGTAAATTGATTGGTAGCCGGACTTGAATTTGTTCTAGGGGTTGAAGGATTTTTAAATCCCTTCCGCCTGTTTATTTTTATAAAAAAAATAAAAAGTCTTGATGATGAAAATAGATTAAGCAATTCATTAAAAAGAAAAAAAAACTGATCCATCATAAAGCCCTATGTACAACTTGAGATGACATAAAATATAAATCAAGCAATCAATCTCAGATTTTTTTTTTTTATTTCCATCATCCAAATGAATGAATCTATTTTTGTATACACGTATGTATATAATGCAAATAGCTGCATTCCCGAAACCCACTCGGCTGGGCTGGGCACTCAAACAACGACAGATCCCGTGGGCAGACCGGGACTCCTTTTCTCCTTCGCCCTTCGAGTTTTCATTCCTCTCAATGCCTTTCGTACGGCCTTTGGCACTTGAATTCCTTGCTTATACCCCCACTTTTTTTTTAAGCCCTACATCACACCAACACAGACACTTGCTTTCTATCATAATATCATTTGAGAACAGGTTGGTCGATGGGAGAGGGAGAAAAAAATTTTGAATTTATAAATAACAAGACGGGCGGTGAAACAAAAAAAAAAAAAAATCTGGAGTGAAATACTTTAACTTTCTCTTATCAGATTTTAAGACATAGAATATGTATAAATTAAGTGGCACTTCCAATTCGTTCCGGAAATTATTGTGTCAATTAAAGTTAACTAACCATTTCTACCTTAAAAGAATATTATAAAATTTAAATATCTTATTATTTAAAAGAATAAAAGCCTAATTTATGGTGAAGTAATAGTGAGAGTAGCATTGATACAAAAAAAAAAAAAAAAAAAAACTACTAGGATAAATCATTAGTTATGGGCACCCTTAAGGAAATGTGTTGAGCTGTGATTGACGTAATTCTTATAAGTTTAAGTAGGAGATATTCATTATCTACTGAAGTTCCATACTTCAGAGTTGAAATAAGAAAATACAGGCCTATGTGAAAAATCTGGTGTGGCTGTCGCACCACATTTTTCGTGTCGACATATATTCGATTTGACATGAATCCAATACTTTCGACTTAGACGTGAAGCTTCTCATGATTAAGAAAAGGCGAGGGTTCGCCGCAGGCGGGCCAGAGCCAGCTGGCGGGTGGTCCAGCGGGGCGTCCCGGCTAGTATGCTACTAAATTAAATAGAATTTAATCAAGAATCGATACATAACTGAATTTTATTAATAGGTTCACGCAATATCTTGTAAGAACCTTAAGAAGCAAACTTTTCAAAATCACGTGACTTAAGAAAACACTGATTTACACGGAACTGAAAAGGAAAGGGAGGAAACAAACTGTAATAAAACGAGAGGGTTAAAAGGAAATATTTCGCCCTAATTATGGAAGATTCAGTGGTTTCCAAACTTTATGTTACCACGCCCCCCTTAACAATATTAAATCGTATAACGCCGTCCCCCCCCTTTTTTTTTTATAAAATAATACAAATACAAAAATTTGTATTGCAAAAAAATGTATTGATACAAATTATTATATTGTTTGATTTATAAAACTTTAGCAGTCATTTAAAAATTTTTGTGAACCCCCCCACCCCCCTTTAGATTAATCGCATTAAATAAAAGATATTTTTAAAAAAATTCGCTCTATACCTTGTAGATAATCTAAATGGTTAGTAAATGTCATTGCTTGAGCTGAAAGATAATGTGAATGTTTTAGCCTTAATGTAATTAGAAAAACTGGAATCTTTCAAATAAAATGGAATAAATCACTTTATCCCTATGGAAAAATTCTAACGTCATCTCTTGCCACCTAGGTAGCTCGGTCCTAACTAGTGATTTACCCGAAGTGTTTCTAATCATTTACTGTTTGAACACTTTTAATTGTGCCTTCGGCTGAAACTAAAAATATATCTACACAATAATCTGGTGGGATAAGCACAGAACACAATTTTCAATTACCAAATGTAAGAAAAAGTTGGGCTGTTCCATCACGCCAGATTTTTTTTAAAGTTCCCGAATCAAATGTCTTGAGATCGTAGACCCTTTAGAAGGTATTCTAATTAAAATCAAATAAATACTTGATACTATTCTATTTGTTGTCTATCTTTCTGTCTGTTTGTCTGCCCTTTTGAGACAGGTTTCCCAAGAATTTAATGAGAGACGCAATCAAATTTTTTTTCTCTTTCTTACCCAAGGTTATAATTATCCCTTTATTCTCTCCTTTTTTTATCATAATCAATTATAGGATTAGGTTTTTTTGTTCTTGATCAAATATTTCATCCAATGATAATAGGATATGAAGGGTAAATATTCATCTTTGGGGGGTCTGTGCTCTTTTTATCCACCCTTCTAATCTCTTGACAATACCTTATAATTATATACAGGAATTAAACTTAAGAGGTATTTTTAGCCTCGAGCTTCCTGTACCATCCTATTAAAAATCTCAATGGGAAAGTTTACAAATTTTATAATAAAAAAAAAAATAGAGCGTATTAACCTCTAGTGTCTGGCTTTATATTATCGACAATTTCTTCACCTGATCTTTAGAGAAATTTATTATTTTCCACAAATGTTTTGGCTTTTTAACGTCTTTTTTTTTTTTGAAAAACTAACTACTTCAAGGGAAGATAAAAAATCCTTGTGGGTTTGAACCAGGTTTAATATTTATCTTTCAAGAAATTTAGCAATAAAATTTCTTATTAAAATTTTTTCTCAATTTGGCTCACAACAAAACACTTTTTTTTTATTTATCAATTGGAAACCTCCCAATTTTTGTAATACTTTTAGTAAGTTATGAGGAATTACTTGGTGGATTTTTCTTTTTTTCAGGATCTCTTTACTCTGACCATTGACTTTAAGTGCGATTACGGTTTCGGCATACAATTCTGCCATCATCATGTTTAAAATTTTATACAAAATTGAAAAAAAAATAGTGTGAGAACAGTCAATGCATCTTTAAAAATTTAAATTCTTACAATAATTTTTTTCAATTTTTTATAAAATTTTAAACCTGATGGTGACAAAATTGTATGCCTAAAAAAGCTGTAAGTACGAATTAGGGATGGGAATGGGATGACTTTAGTCAAGAATCGATCTTTTACTAACAAAATATTTAAATACAAAATAAATAAATAACTTTTAAATAAATAAATATATTTAATATTTACTGAATATCTCCTTCGCTCGAGTTATAAAGTTTTTAAAAAGCCGACTTGAAAGTCGAAAAGTCGACTTTCAGAAATGATTAATCGATCCCGAGAATCGAAAAATGTCAAGTCGATTCCAAAATCTAAAATCGACTTTTCGAGTGCCTTTTCCATCCCTAGTGCGATTGATTCAATCATCAGAGTAAAGAGATACTGAAAAAAAGAAAAATTATTTTCTTTAACTTTATCCACTAATTGCTGTCAACATTATTTTTCTATTTATTTATAAATAATTAATAAATTCATTTACAAATATAAAATTCCTTGGTAAATTCTTTTTTTTCTCAGTTTGGTTTTTTTTCATCACCTAAATTTTTTTCGAACCTTCTTTTTATATATATATATATATATATATATATATATATATATATATATATATATAAGCTTATATATATATAAAAAAAAAAAAGCCAAACGGGTGGATGTTTTCAAAATGCTGTTACACCCGATTTCTTAAATTTTAAATAATTATCTAAACAAATAAAAACCAAAGACTTGTCTTGAAATTCCAAACTACCTACTCCTTAACCTTTCTGAAAATATTGAGATTAAGTAAGACCGGATGATTGTCTCTTTTTTTTTTAACATTCCCATCTGGCACAAATGGTTGAGTAGACATTTGAATTGGCATGTGGTACTTGTTTTGAATTGATTAGGAAGAAAAAAAAGTTGGTGAATAATTCACACATTGTTTGGCTTATTATGTAAGATAAATGTTAGTTCTAGCATGACTTGTGATGCTTATCTTACTCAGTCAGTGCAGGCTTATAATTACAAAAACCGGTACAAAATGAATTTAAATCTGTTAACAAGAATTATTATTTTCATTATAATATAATAAATAAATCATTCTATTATTATAATTATAAATTACAAAAAAAATGACTGGTGACAAGAACACTTAAACAGTAATTATTTTTTATTTAATTTACTGTTGAAATTTATAAGAATTACAAAACAAATTGTTTGCCTTTTCTTTAGAGCCGAGAGTTTAGAGATATAGAGATACATACTCAACTACCTCCAGCGTCTGGTCTAAAAGCCAATGGCTGTAAATTTGAATCCTAGAAATTCAAATGAAATTTTTTTTAATAAATATAACGAATGTTATTTTAAAATTTTTTATTTTCTGGACTAGCGGTTTCGGCACGAAGTACTATCATCAGCTCCGCTAAAAATGTGAAAAAATCATTTACATTTGTGATAAATTTATAATTTACATGTGATATACATTATACAATTCTTACATATTGGTTTACTTATATACATTTATATATATAAAATGTGTATTCAACATTTAGTACATTTAAGTATACATACCGTTTATGGAATGTGTTGAATTTATGATGATATTATAAAATTCAGATTAAAATTTTTGATGTGTGTTTAATATTTTGTGTGTATTAATATCATCATAAATTCAACACATTCCATTAACGGTATCTATATATTGTAAATTTTATTATGTATATGTAGAGTACACATTTTTGTATATATACATGTATATATATAAACCTATATGAAAGAGTTGTATATCACATATAAATTATAAATTTATATATCACAATTTTCACATTTTTAGCGGACCTGATGATGATACTTCGTTATTAATCAGGATTCGCAGGAACTTTGCAGCTAGGAGATTAAATAAAAAATCTTATTTAATTTTTATTCGCCGACGTTTCGGTTGCCAATTACGACCAATAAAGTCAATTGTACACGATTGACAATATTTCCCCAGATGAAGGTCGTGATTGGCGACCGAAACGATGAATAAAAATTAAATATAAGATTTTTTATTTAATCTCCTGGCTGTAAAGCTTCTGCAAAACCTTATTAAATCTCCACAGCCCATAAAACATCAAGTGCTTTACTGTTTATTTTTCCCTTAATTAAATAAAATAACAAAAAATGAAGAACTCCGTCAAGAATGCATTTAGAATAATTAAAAATCTCACAAGTAGTTTTATAAATATCTGAGACCAGTATCGGAATTCCACAAATTATAATTCATTCTATTACCATGACCCCCGTCACACTCATCTTACAAACCTTCCCCGATATTTTGCCAACAATAGGCTACTATCTGTACCAGCCAAAAGTTTAACAGTTAAAAGGCTAGAGAAAAACAAGTGCCTTTAACTTCTGCACCCAGCATAGAGATGGATGAAAAATTTATATTTGCTTATAGAAAAAAATGCACTAATTAATTAATTAATTTTATCAAAAAACATTTAAATAAATAAATTAACATCATCTCTAGAAAAAGCCTGAGACAAAACTCTGGCGAACATATACTTTTTGGCTGATAGAGATAGTATGTTATTAATGATTTATGTAAAAAATTATTCGCAATCAACGTCATTTATGTTCACTTACTCGTCACGATTTTATTATATAAATCGAATAATAAATAAATAAGATTTAATTAAAAAATTTTCTTGAATGAATTAAATTTTTTTTTTTTTTTTTTTTTTTTGCGTATGAATGCGAATGACGTCTGGTTTTTATTAAGCAAATATAGCACAGAATTTTTTTTGTATAATTTAGAACTAAACTATAGCAGACACCTTGCGAGGCAGGAGAGCCCTGCGTGGGTTGCAGACGGAAATAGCGTGCAGTGGGGGTCTAGAGGGACTCATCAGCTCCAGACATAGACGAAAAAAGGGAGAGGGGAAAGCCAATAAAGATTATTATTTATTTAAAATATCAGGAAATTAAAGTTGAAAAAAAAAAAAAATTAATTAAACTTCAATTATATATGTAGGTTAAAAATATGTTTAAGAATTTCTTAAAACGTCATTGAAAAGTTATTTTTATTTTATTATACTGTATATCTCGTCCTCTTTACATTCTCTATCTCTCTCTTTATTATAACAAGGAATGGTTTAATATTTGATTAAAAAGTAAACATAAAAGATAAGGTGGTTAGGTTGGTTTCTTTAGATTTCCTTAGGGTATTTGATTTCATTTAAATATAAATAAAAAATTGTTAGCTAGCAAAAATAAAATGAAATAAATTCATTTTTCTCATATAAAGAGAATAATTATATATAAGTTAGAGGTCTATATATTTTTTTTATTAATTAAAATTTTAACCCACATTGTTAGTTTAAATTGGGTTCAAGCTAAGTCAAGGTCGTTGTCCAGAATATCATTATAATGAATCTGTATTCCCACTTTTTATTATTGTTATAAATACTACAGAAATCTCTGTTTATTTACTCGAGTTGTGCACGAAGACACACATCTCAAACCCAACCGCTCTCTGACCGTAGCCATCTAACGGCACTCTGTGAAGTTACAACATTCCCTATTTCTAACTCCTCCGTAGCCATCTAGCGGCACTCTGTGAAGTTACATTTTCTATTTCTAACTTCTCCGTAGCCATCTACCGGCATTCAATGAAGTTACATTCTCTATTTCTAATTGCTCCGTAGCCATCTACCGGCACTCTGTAAAGTTACAACATTCCCTATTTCTAACTTCTCCGTTGCCATCTACCGGCATTCAGTGAAGTTACATTCCCTATTTCTAACTCCTTCGTAGCCATCTACCGGCACTCAGTGAAGTTACATTCTCTATTTCCAATTGCTCCGTAGCCATCTACCGGCACTCCGCGAAGTTACAACATTCCCTATTTCTAACTCCTCCGTTGCCATCTACCGTGAAGTTACGTTTCCTATTTCTAACACATCCTGCTTCGGTCATTTCAAGCTAATGAACTAATCCTTATTTATTGTTTCACCCGGTTCCTTTTTTTCCAACTCCTCTATCCTAGTTTGACACTTGCCTACTCCTTTTTACTTTTTTATTTTATTAGTCCTACGATTATTTATAATTTAAAATTAGAGAGAAATACACAAGGAAGGAATTTATAGGTAGAAATTTAAACTAATTTCGCTAAGGCTTTATGTGATTCTTATACAAAGGAAATAGTTTCTTAAAGTTATTTGCATAAGGAATTCGCAATTTACTCTTGACTGGATTGCGATTTCATATATAAACGCTTTTATTGAACCTCTTGACAACATTTTCATTTTTCAAAACCTTCCTAAGAGAACTTTTTTTTTTTTATATATAGGCCTACCCAATTCTGATGTCAATAGATTTTGTTAAAATTTGAAATCAACCTGAAACATCAAAAATAAAATATCTTAATATAATAAATAAACGATAACGAATTCTTCTAACGTTAATAATGGTGCAAAAGAGATGATATTCATCCCTATCATTTATTATTTTATTTTTTTATTTAAAAAAAATTTTTATAAACGAATAATTAGATCATTGCACTCTAGTATTGTATTAAAAAGGATTTTTATACTTTTCAGGAGGGTCTTTGACCCTCCACACTCTAAATAAAATTATTATCAGGTAGAACAGTATCTGATAAAATTAAATTTTCTTTTCCTGTAAAAATAAAATTTTTATTTACTCTTTGATTATAATTACTTGTATACTTGTATAAGCCTACTATTAATAAAAAAGAAATTATCTATAAGCCAGGACTTTGACCTTTGAACCGCTTTATTTGGCATCGCATGCTATTTTTTATATGATTTAATCTCCCTCCTCACACACTATTTGTATTCGAAAAGTAATTTTAAAAAATTAATAAATTTTTCTCATTTATATGAATTATTTAAAAAAATATTCGTATCTTAAGTAAACGGGATAAAAACTTTCTTGGTTAGAGATTATTTCAGGGCTTCTTTTTTATATGAAGACCCCCATATGCCCCAGTCAATTTTAAAGGATTCTCACTAATACGATAAATTACATTCGATATAACATTTAGTGTAATAGAAATATTATAATGCAACAACATGTAATGAAAATGTACCGTACTGTCGGAAACTAAATATATCTCGACACAAAAAATCTGGTGTGGCAAGCACAGAACACAACTTTCGATTACCGCAGATAAGTGAAAGCTGTGTGCTGTGCGACCAGTCACACCAGATTTGTAATACTTTCTTTGATTTTATAATTACTTGACTAGATGATTTTTTTCTTTTTATATATAAGAACCATCCAAGTTTTTCAACATAAATATAAATTAAACTATTAATAGAATAAATTATTTATATCTAACATTATTTTTCTTTTGTTTCAGGTAATAGACAACATTCCTAGCGAATTACAATCTTACAACTTAATAAGGTAAAATGAAATGAAAATTCATTTGTTTATTTTTACATTTTTCTTTATTGATATTAGGATCCTTGTATATCTTTTTTCAAAATTAGAGACCCCCTCTTCCCGTGGCCGAGAGATTAGAGGTGTTGACATATGTCATTATTGATAATCTTAAAGCCAAGGGGTGAGCGTTCTGAACACAGGCAATCCGACGAACATTTATTTTAAATCATTTGAATACCAAATGGTGTAAATAAATGTTCCTGGATAATTTGTACCGTAATATTTTATATTTGAATAGACTATTGTTTAAAATCTATATGGCCTAAAATGCCAAAAAAAAATTTAGCGGGAATGGTCTTTTTTTTATTAATTTCCTTAAAAACTATTCAGTTTTCGAAAAAACGTGAAAGCATCAAAAACTTTTTAAAATAGTATAATTAATTTATTATGATATGAAAAATTATAAATTTTAAAATTTTTAAATAGGTAGAGAGCTGAGAGAAAAAAAATGGAATATTTTTCAATCAACTCTCAAATAGACCGTTAATAAGGCAGTCATT
>JAKCPI010021680.1:0-10209 GCA_023213315.1 Euborellia annulipes
GTTTAAGATAGCAAATTTGAGAGATAAATTTATGTTAAATAAAATATAAAAATAAAATTTTTGAAAAAACCTATTAGATAAAGTACTACTTCCGGTTAATGTATTTACTCCAAAAGTTGTTACAATAATTACACATTTGTAGAGGATACAAGAAAGTCTAGGGGAAAGTCCCTTCCGAATTTTTTTAAAATTTATTATAGACATGTTTTGTTTTACTTTCAACATCAGTTCCGAAAATGGGTTTTGCCTTCACATGGGGGATACGCGAAATAAAAATAACAATGACGCATTCTAGAAATAATCATTATGAGGTAATGGATATGGAGAAAATATACACCAGCGAGTTGCTTTCCACAATTAAAATAATTTATTCTGCAAATATTTCGGAATGCCTACGCAATCCATCTTCAGTGCGTCAAATTACACTTATGTGGAGTGTGTGTTAATGATAAAATTTTTTTGTATGAGAAGCCATTCAACAATTAGGGTGAATTTTTTAATGTACATGTCACTGAGGAAAAACTATACATGTAAGTATTTTATACAGGTGGTCAAATTCCTTTTTTGCAAAACAAATAGTTTATCCCAGTGACCGGTTTGACGCAAGCAAGTTTTATTACCAGTTATTATCAGTAATAAAACTTGCTTGCGTCAAGCACAGTGGGACAAACATTTGTTTTGCAAAAATTTGGCCACCTGTAAAATACTTACATGTATAGTTTTCCCTCATTGGTATGTACATTAAAAATTCACCTAATTGTTGAGTCTTCTCATACAAAATTTTATCATTAACACACTCCACATAAAGTGATGTGAACGACACTGAAAATAGTTGCAGTATAGGCATTCCAAAAATATTTTAATTGTGGAAAGCAACTTGCTGATTTATTTTCTCCATATCCATTGCCTCAACGATTTGTCCCAGCAAAATTTTAACTTCTACTAATCATTATGAATCTGGTCTCTCTCTCTTCAGTCATTAGTGTCATGAGACGTTGTGGTTACTCTGAAGAGTAATTTTCATGGGAGGTGGGTGGGTTCTCGTTTCCTTCCTCAGGAGGAAGCATCTCATATAGAGATGGATAATTTTATTTCCATTACGTGGATTGAACTCTAGTTATTTTCAATTCAGGATTATAAACTTTAATGCTTTTTCCCTCATCTAAACGCCTCGTCTATGAATCTGGTTAAAGATGGTAGTCAAAAAATTTGGTCATCATTTAAATTTTGTGCATTATTTCGGATTCCCAGTTAATTTTATACAAGATTCATTGATATTTGTTATATAGATTGAATATTAATTTCAAATTAAAGATCATTTTTCTACAAAATTTAACCACCAACTTAAGGTGCGCATCTCAAAAAGCCATTAGAAGACGATTCAGCACCGAGTTACTCTAGGCGGCAAGAGATGGAGTTAGTTTTTCCTATTTTAAATAGCTTTAATTTAAAAAAAAAATTGAGGTCGATAGCTTCAAAATTGTGGTCGCTGGAATCTCCCAAAATTAGCACCCCGAGACGCGCACCTTAATAATTTCTTATGAAAAAAAATAAAATAAAACTTTGCATATTATTCAAAAAAAAAAAAAAAAAAAAATGGATTTATTTATTTAGAATCAAAGAGGGGAAAAAACAAAAAAAATGCGGAGAATTTTTTATAGCTCATACATGCCTTTTCTGCCTGTTGCTCTCTCTCATCTCATTGTTTTTAACCCCCCCCTGAATTCGAAAATTACATTATTTTTTTAGTAAGGGCGGAGAGAGGATGAGATGCGAGATTTATGTCGACATTTAAAAAGTGCGTGCGAAAAAAAATCCTTTAAAAAATAGAGAGGAGAGGGAATATTTAATGTAGTTTTACATTAAAACACATTTAAATAAAGTAACCTGTTCGAAAGGAAGCAAAAGTCAGTGAGTTTGTCAATATTTGATTATTATGAAATCAAAATACGTATGATAAACTCGTATTATAAACCGACCTCATATTCTATTATATTTATTAATCATAATTGGATTTAGTATTTTATCAATAATTATATGGAAACAAACAATTTTCACATTCTAGTGAAATTCAAATCATTCTTTGAAATACGCAGTGATTTAAATTGCAAAATATTTTTTTTTTTTACTCTATGAATTAATTGAAAAATAACAGAAATATTAAAAAAAACATACTACTACTACTACTACTAGAGAAGTGAAACTTCTATGCAAAAGATACATTCGCGATAGGAATAAGATTAGCTGTTTCAAATATCTATTGATTTGACTGGTTTTCGAGATATAAATGTGTTGAGTCTAAGTGGCGGGAAAAATGAAATATTAAACTCTTTGTAGTTCATTTCATGTAGAAAAAAAAGTAGTGACGAATATTAGTTCAAAAGGTTTTTTTTTTTTTTTTTTTTTGTAGTAAATTTACTGAGGAAACCGAATGAATATGCAATCGGTTTTGATGCGAAATCAAAGTTATTAATTTTTTTTTTTTAACAAACGTAAAAATCCGTGGTCGAGCGCCTAGACAAATGTTAATAAAGATAGTCAGAAAGCCAAGGGGTGCTGGTTCGGATCCCAAGCTGTCCAATAAATTTATTTAATTCATTTAGATACCAAATTGTATAAATAAATGTGCCTGAACGCCCTAGTATATTGTTTCTAAATAATGTCGTTAAAAGACTATCAGGTTTATTCTCTAAAAACAGACGTTAAAATTTAAAATAAACAAATGAGTGTTAAAAAGTAATTTAAAAACAATCAGCGTTAAAAAATGCTATTCTTTTTTTTGGAATGGGTGCATAAGGTCCGAAGACCTATAATGACCAGTGGTCACATGCAGCCAGAAGGAATATAGTTAAAAAATAAAATAAATAAAGGAGAAGCATAAAAGGGGAACTCAACTGCGGGAACTGAGAAGATGTCTGTTGAGATTAGACTTGAAAGTCTGAAGATTGTAGGTTTTGGGGAAGATAGACGCAGGGAGCTTGTTCCAATCACGGGAGGTCATGGGGACAAAGGAAGATTTGAATTGACTAGTTCTATTAGTTGAGAGATGAACATCATAGGGATGCTGGGACGATGCCTCCCTTGTCTTTAAACAAAGTTTCCTTGCCTCAAATTCTGTGAACAAAAACTTGAATCCAAAGCGTTAACATTTAGTAAATAGTGTTAAAAATTAATGTCATGTCGAGAGGGTGCCTTTAATATTTTAACGACGTATTTAAAAATAAACATGGCGTCCTTAACCTGAAAAGTAAGGTTATGATATTGACAGCTTTGAAATAAAAGCATCATGTTAACATCGCTGTTAAAACTTTATTTAGAGAATATCATTTTTTAACGCTGATTGTTATTTACATTACTTTTTAACACCCATTTGTTTATTTTAAATTTTAACGTCTGTTTTTAGAGAATAGATCTGTATATGGCCTAAGATACTGAAATACTTTAAAAAAATGTTTGCTTGGAATGGGAATCGAATTTCTTCCACTGTATTTCATAAAAATAATACATTTTTTACCCATTACTTTAAGACTTAATAGTTATTGTTGTTTTTATGCTAATAAAATAAGTTTTCTCATTTTCTTTTCCACACACTAATATACAAGTATAAAATATGACTAACCTCTCACTCCGACATTAGCGGTCTCTTTCTTTACTCATTTAAAAAAAAAAAGATTAATATAACATATTTTTTATTAAGTCTTAAATTTATTTTGACAATTGTACATATACACTTTCTTATATCGAATCGTCTTTTTTTACGAATAATATAAGTATTAATCCGCAGATTAATAGCAGAATTCGACTTATATTTCAAATTCAGTTGAATGTTTAATACAATTTTATATTTTAGAGCATATAAAATGTTAAGATGAGTCAATTTATTAAAAAAAATAAATAAATAAATAAAAAGTTCTTTAAAAGTTCATTGACACAATAAATTAGTCAAATTTTATTTCTTTTAAAAAAACAAGGCCGTGAATTCAGGGAGGAATCGATGGTCCACGGACTATACTTAAATTTGCCTACTTGGCATACACATTCTTATCGTATTATCAATTAGTATAAGACTAGTCGCTCCACCCGCCTTCGGTGGGCTTCTGGTCTAACCAGGGTGACTTCGTTTCGGACCCACCCACTCTTTTCTTAATTAAGTGCCGTAATTTTTCAGTCCACTCGTTTCAGGCAATAAAAATAGATATACCAGTTTATTATATTAAAAAAGATGTATAATATAATATCGGAGCGTCCGTCTGTCGGTCTTGATCCAATCAAAGTTTCATCCCAAATCTCGAGTGTCTGTCCGTCTGTCACGCTATGTTTGACCAATTTTGAAACCAAATTTTGTAGTCTTATAGAGGACGTTATGGAGAGTCCAGATTAAATACTCGAGCTCCCAAATTCCTATAACTTTTAGAGTTATTAATTCTTAAAGTTACGAATTCTCCCATAGGAATTTGGATACCAAATGGCTTAAATAAAAATGCCTGGACCCCCAATATGTAGATTATTAATTAATCACGGATATCGTCAAAGTCTTATATGGCCTGAGTTGCCGAAAAGACTGTGTGAATATATTTTGTTTCCATGACAACCATTTCTCTTACCTTTCCTATGAAATACAAGAGTAAAGTGTACTTCAAACAATTTTGAAGGCAAAATGAGAATATACATTTGAAAGAGCATCTAAAAAATAAATGATTTTTGAACTTTAATCAAAATCGTTTGATAAAATCTAAAAAAAACTGAAAAAATACATCAGTAAAGTACTAGTACTCTGGTCGATTTTGTTTAAAAGCTTATTTTCTCACTCCAGGGAGGTACAGTGAGTGGCAATATTAAGTCCAGCCCATGCGATTTCTACTTGTGATTATTTCATTGTTTTTAAAAAAATATTATATATTTTTTAACTTTCATGGTTCAAACCTAGAAAAATTCCAATACAGATTTTATTTCTTCTATAAAAACAATGAAATAATCACAGGTAAAAAACGCATGGTTGGGACTTTATATTGTCCCTCACTGTACCTAACTCAAATCTAAAATTTTAGACTCATAGCTCCTTCATGCTTAAAATTGAACACAGACAGACCATGTCGCGAAAACCACTTTTTTGGATTCAGAAGACCTAAAAACAGTATATTCAACAAAATCTCGACATCGAATTTTTGACATGAATCCAATACTTTGTTTCTCTATATATTAACATATAGGCCTATACAGGTAAAAGAAGTAAAAATAGACCTCGCAATAGATAGCAGTTATCACCTGGCTGCCGTCAGTCCGTTATTGGCGAAGCAAGGAAGCCTTCCGAGAATCCTTCAGTCCGGCTTAACTGCATTCCGTCGACCGGCGTTTTTTTTTTAACCCGCTTAAGCGGAGTTCGAAGAGGGTCCTTCGTCAATGACCAAGACAGACGCATTTCAATGGAGATATTTACTTACAATCTATCTCCTCGCTTTTTGGAGCCTTTTATGGCAAATGAAAATCCAAACTCTCCGGAGATGGATGATGCGATGGTGTCTTGACATTTAACATGTCGACTTGTTTAGAACAACAACAGAGAGACGAACCAACAAGTCTAATGAAGAAAAAACACAATGAAATTGATCTAATACAATAATCTTAAATTTAATATTTAACGGGACTTATGTCCGACTTTGATATTAACATTGGTCTTCTATAAACTACAGCAAGTAATAAAGATTTAATTAAATTTATTTTCTTATAAAAGTAGATCACTCTAGGCGAGTTATTACAATATTAAAAACGTAATTATAATATTTTTTATTGACTTAGTGTTAATAAATTTTCTCTTTATAATTAGGTTAATTATTCAATTTCAATTTTTTTCCCCGAGTAAACCATTCTAATTTTTTCAAAAAAGTTTTCTTAGTTTCTTAGTTTTTCAAATATTTATAAAGAGGTTCGCTTCCTGTATCAAACGAGAAACATTTATTGCAATTGAATTGGTACCATTATTTGAAATAAATAGGGATGTGGTCTAAATGGCCTTAGATGCCGACAAAGACCTTAAACAAATTTAAAGAAAAATTATCTTTTATGTAAATTATATTTGAAACTTGAATCTCCTATTGGGGTGTTGGGCTCGAATAATGAAGTACAAATTTTAAAAATCTGGTGTGACTGTCGCACAGCACACAACTTTCGATTACCGAAGGTAAGAGAAAGTTGTGTTCTGTGCTTGTCACACCAGATTTTTCGTGTCGACATATATTTAGTTCCCGGTAGTACGGAACATTAGAATTCAAGATGTAAAATTTATTTTTTGTTACCATGGCAACCATTTCTCCTATTCTTCCTATGAAGTGCTTCAAACAATTTTGAGAGCAAAATGAGAATATACATTTTAAAGAGCATCTAAAAAATAATTGATTTTTGAATTTAAAAAAAAAAATCGTTGGAGCAAATTTTGAGAAAATCGAAAAAAACTGAAAAATTACATCAGTAAAGTACTAGTACTCTTTGGCCGATTTTGATTAAAAGCTTATTTTTCCGGTCCAGGAGGATGTTTAACTTAAATATAAAATTTCAGCCTCATAGCTCAATTCCTTCATGCTTAAAATTGAACACAGACACACCCACACACCCACCCACACACCCACACACACACACACACAGACCATGTCGCGAAAACCACTTTTTTGGATTCAGGGGACCTCAAAACGTGTATATCCATCAAAATCTCAACATCGAATTTTTGACATGAATCCAATACTTTCTCTATATATATATATATACTAGACGCAAAGCCCCGCCTTCGGCGGGGCTTTACCTAGCCAGGGGGCTGCGCCCCCTGGACCCCCCTTGCTCGCCTTCATTGAAAATTGTGGATTTCTATAAAACATATACATATATACATACCGGTACATACAAACATTTTTCCCAATTCATTTTTATAATATATAGATTATTTTAACGGTTAATTATTCATGAATTTAAGATTTTTTGTGAATAATATTCTTTCCGGGACTCTCCCGATACACAAACAAAAAATTTACGCCTATATTTTAGAATTCAAAATGTAAATAAATAAAAAAAAAAATCGTAAACATGGGTAAATATTTAGACTATTTTGTTACCATGGCAACCCTTTCTCCTAATTTTTATTTTTTTCTTATTTTAACGGTTAATTACTCATTAACTTATTGCTATTTGTAAAACAAAACCTGTCCGGGACTCTCACAAACATACACAGAAAATTTCATCATAATTGGTTCAGTCGTTTAGGAGGAGTTCAGTCACATACACACGTACAGAAGAATTATATATATAAAGATATTACATATATACATAGGTAAGAGAAAGTAAAAACAATATAATGAATGTACCGTATTTGTTTAATTAAATTTAAACTATCTATTTGCCCCAGATGAAACATGATTTCATTAGATAAACGTGAAATTAAAAAAAAAAATTAAATTAAAAACTTGGTTCAAAAATTTAATAAAAATTAATGTTTTTAACTCTTAATGCACATTCAGGTTTATTCTCTAATCAAACCGTTAACATTTAACATTTTAAATCAGCGTTAATTAATTTTAACACCTCCTTGCCTCAAATTGCTATTCTGTAAGAAAAAAACTTTAACACCAAAGCGTTAACATTTAGTCATTGGTGTTAAAAATTAATGTAATGTCTAGGGGTGCCTTTAATATAAAGCAACATGTTAACGTCGCTGTTGAAACTTTGTTTACAGAATAGCATTTTTAAAGTTGGGGTTATTACTTTTTAACACTCAAGTTAAATTTTAAAGTTTGTTTTTTAGAGTTTAGGCCTGATTAGGTGTTAATGATGTAAAATTTTAATAAATCTTTGAAACTTAATAAGTGTTTTTAATGTAATTTATTTATTTTTTTGAATTTTCATATATACAGTACTTAATGTTTCAACTAGAGCCTACGGTTAATATTTTAAATTCCTTAGGTAAATTTAAATTACAACCAGCCCTCGGGCTTGGTGTAGTTTGTACGCGTTTGCCTTGTATACCTAGGGTCGCGGGTTCGCTCCCCAGATAGTCCGATGATTTTATTTCAGCCATTTGGAGTCTTAAATGGTCTGAGTTGCCGAAAAAGACTGTGTAAATATGTGCGTGAGTGTGAATGAGAAAAAAGTGTGTTTCAAAAAAAAAAAAAATTGTTTTTTATCTATTTTTCTATAAGACTAAAATCAACTTGTATAGAATAAAATGAAGTTCAATTTTGAAGGGTCATCACCAGTTTGAATATTTTATATATTCTTGTTATTAGATTCAATTTGTTTTTATTTTCAATAGTTTTTTTAAATATTGAGGTTCAAAAATTCAAAAAGGCGTAAGCAATTTCCATCCAATTCCAATAAATTATTTAGCAAACGTTGAAACGAACGAAACGCCTCTAAGCCGCTATGTGGAGAGAAAAGCGTTTCTATGTAGAATGTTTATTAAACCAAGTCAAAAAGTTGCCAGAATATAAACTTGATTTATGAGCGCCGAAAACAAAATCCGCCCTCACCCCCCCTCCATATACTGATGTCTTTTATTCTTATCTAGATTGGAGGGGAAGGGATTAGATTAATCATATTTTAGAAAGATATGGATCAGAGCATTTATCCCTAGAGAGTCCTTTAAGTGTTAAAAAATAACCATCATCTCTAACAATCATACCAGAAATAGGCAATTTTTTTTTTTTTTTTTTTTTTTTTCAAAAAAACATTCACACTTTTCTCATTCACACTCACTTTCACACACACATTCACACAGTCTTTTCGGCAACTGAGGCCATTTAAGACTTTTTACGATAATCAGTATGTTTTAATATATCAATTGGGGGGGTCCAGGCATTTTTATTTAAGTCATTTTGGTATCCAAATGCCTTAAATTAAATTATCGGACTGCCTGGGGTCGGAACCCGAGACGTTCGGTATAGAGGGTAGGCACGCTACCAACTACTCCAAGCCCCTTGGGCAGAAATAGGCAATAATAAAATGTGAAATTTTTAAACAAAAATAAAATCTGGAGTGACTGGTCGCACAGCACACAACTTTCTCTTACCTTCGGTCATCAAAAGTTGTATTCTCTTTTTTCAGTTTTAGATTTTAGTTAGTTCTTTAAAGGTCCAATTAAAAATGAGAATTTTGTACTGTATTCTACAATAAAATCAGACAAAAAGTTTAAGCGCCTGATCGTTAGAGAATGCAACCTCAGATGCCTGCTTGTTGAGTTGGTTGCCTATAATCACTTCATTATTTTGTTACTTTCTCTTACCTCTATATAGGTTAATATATATAGAGAGAGAAAGTATTGTTTTGTTTATGGTTAGCATCACGGTCATTCCGATTTTGAATACAATTATTTTTTACATAAAATTCAACTCATACGATAATAAAACAAGAATACAGTAGTTTATATTTAGAAGCTATCTTTTTAAATTAATTTAAAAAATTTTTACTAAAATTTTTTTTACAAACTGTTTGCAGAGCACACAACTTTGGATTACTGAAGGTATTTATTACCTTCGGTAATCGAAAGTTGTGTTCTGTCCTTGTCACACCAGATTTTTGTGTCGACATATATTTAGTTTCCGATCCAGTACTGTACATTAAAATTTCCAAGATGTAAAATTTATAAACGCGGGAAAATATTTATATTTTGTTACCATAGCAACCATTTTTCCTATCTTTCCTGTAAAGTAGAAGGGTAAAGGTCTTCATAAGATTTCAAGGCCAAAATGAGAATATACATTTTAAAGAGAATCAAAAAAATAATTGATTTATGAATTCTAATCAAAATCATTGGGACAAATTTTGAGAAAATCGGAAAAAAAAAAAAAAAAAAAAAAACCTGAAAAACTACTATCAGTAAAGTACAAGTTGTTTTTGGCTGATTTTAGTCAAAAGCTTATTTTCACCCCTTACGTGGATGCCTAACTTAAATATAAAATTTCATCCTCCTATCTCAATTCTTTCACGCTTTAAATTAAACACAGACAAGACCATGTCGCGAAAACCACTTTTTGGACTCAGGGGTCTCAAAACGTGTATATCCATCAAAATCTCGACATCGAATTTTTCTCATGAATCCAAAACTTTCTCTCTATATATTAATATACTTGACCGTCCATATGAAAAAGTACCAAATCTTCATCAGGTCCAAATTCAGTTTTTATACTTTCTATACAGAACACATCCTTTTGAGCAACCTTTTTACTTTCT
>JAKCPI010021681.1:0-10155 GCA_023213315.1 Euborellia annulipes
TCTCTCTTCAGTCATTAGTGTCATGAGACGTTGTGGTTACTCTGAAGAGTAATTTTCATGGGAGGTGGGTGGGTTCTCGTTTCCTTCCTCAGGAGGAAGCATCTCATATAGAGATGGATAACTTTATTGCCATTACGTGGATTGAACTCTAGTTATTTTTCAATCAGTGATTATAAACTTTAATGCTTTTTTTCCCTCATCCTAAAGCGCCTCGTCTATGAATCTGGTTTAAGATGGTAGTCAAAAAATTTGGTCATCATTTAAATTTTGTGCATTATTTCGGATTCCCAGTTAATTTTATACAAGATTCATTGATATTTGTTATATAGATTGGATATTAATTTCAAATTATAGATCATTTTTCTACAAAAATTTAACCCCTCTTTAACTTAAGGTGCGCATCTCGAAAAGCCATTAGAAGACGATTCAGTACCGAGTTACTCGAGGCGGCAAGAGATGGAGTTAGTTTTTCCGATGAGGATATAAAGGGATTTATTTCATTTTATTTTAAAGATAAACTAATTAATTAGGCAAAAGGTAATTATTTTTTAACACAATGATTACCCTATTGGTATAGTATTTTAAAGATTTATGGGCGGAGTTGCTTTTAAAATATCTTTATTCGATGTTGGCTAAAGAAATTTCCCTTTTTCCGAAAATCAAAAGGCTTCTATAAGTTGAGTATTTTAAATAGCTTTAATTTAAAAAAAAAATTGAGGTCGATAGCTTCCAAAATTGGGGCCGCTGGAATCTCCCAAAATTAGTACGCCCTTTTGAGACGCGCACCTTAATAATTTCTTATGAAAAAAAAAAAAATAAAACTTTGCATATTATCTAAAAAAAAAAAAAAAATGGATTTATTTATTTAGAATCAAAGAGGGAAAAAAAAAAAAAAATGCTGGTGAATTTTTATAGCTCATACATGCCTTTTCCTGCCTGTTGCTCTCTCTCATCTCATTGTTTTTAACCCCCCCCCCCCCCCCGAATTCAGAAAATTACATTATTTTTTTAGTAAGGGCGGAGAGAGGATGAGATTCGCGAGATTTATGTCGACATTTAAAAAGTGCGTGCGAAAAAAAATCCTTTAAAAAAAAATAGAGAGGAGAGGGAATATTTAATGTAGTTTTACATTAAAACACATTTAAATAAAGTAACCTGTTCGAAAGGAAGCAAAAAGTCAGTGAGTTTGTCAATATTTGATTATTATGAAATCAAAATACGTATGATAAACTCGTATTATAAACCGACCTCATATTCTATTATATTTATTAATCATAATTGGATTTAGTATTTTATCAATAATTATATGGAAACAAACAATTTTCACATTCTAGTGAAATTCAAATCATTCTTTGAAATACGCAGTGATTTAAATTGCAAAATATTTTTTTTTTTTTTACTCTATGAATTAATTGAAAAATAACAGAAATATTAAAAAAAAACATACTACTACTACTACTACTAGAGAAGTGAAACTTCTATGCAAAAGATACATTCGCGATAGGAATAAGATTAGCTGTTTCAAATATCTATTGATTTGACTGGTTTTCGAGATATAAATGTGTTGAGTCTAAGTGGCGGGAAAAATGAAATATTAAACTCTTTGTAGTTCATTTCATGTAGAAAAAAGTAGTGACGAATATTAGTTTAAAAGGTTTTTTTTTTTTTTTTTGTAGTAAATTTACTGAGGAAACCGTGAATATGCAATCGGTTTTGATGCGAAATCAAAGTTATTAATTTTTTTTTTTTAAACAAACGTAAAAATCCGTGGTCGAGCGCCTAGACAAATGTTAATAAAGCTAGTCAGAAAGCCAAGGGGTGCTGGTTCGGATCCCAATGCTGTCCAATAAATTTATTTAATTCATTTAGATACCAAATGGTATAAATAAATGTGCCTGAACGCCCTAGTATATTGTTTCTAAATAATGTCGTTAAAAGACTATCAGGTTTATTCTCTAAAAACAGACGTTAAAATTTAAAATAAACAAATGAGTGTTAAAAAGCAATTTAAAAACAATCAGCGTTAAAAAATGCTATTCTTTTTTTTGGAATGGGTGCATAAGGTCCGAAGACCTATAATGACCAGTGGTCACATGCAGCCAGAAGGAATATAGTTAAAAAATAAAATAAATAAAGGAGAAGCATAAAAGGGGAACTCAACTGCGGGAACTGAGAAGATGTTTGTTGAGATTAGACTTGAAAGTCTGAAGATTGTAGGTTTTGGGGAAGATAGATGCAGGGAGCTTGTTCCAATCACGGGAGGTCATGGGGACAAAGGAAGATTTGAATTGACTAGTTCTATTAGTTGAGAGATGAACATCATAGGGATGCTGGGACGATGCCTCCCTTGTCTTTAAACAAAGTTTCCTTGCCTCAAATTCTGTGAACAAAAACTTGAATCCAAAGCGTTAACATTTAGTAAATAGTGTTAAAAATTAATGTCATGTCGAGAGGGTGCCTTTAATATTTTAACGACGTATTTAAAATAAACATGGCGTCCTTAACCTGAAAAGTAAGGTTATGATATTGACAGCTTTGAAATAAAAGCATCATGTTAACATCGCTGTTAAAACTTTATTTAGAGAATATCATTTTTTAACGCTGATTGTTATTTACATTACTTTTTAACACCCATTTGTTTATTTTAAATTTTAACGTCTGTTTTTAGAGAATAGATCTGTATATGGCCTAAGATACTGAAAGACTTTAAAAAAATGTTTGCTTGGAATGGGAATCGAATTTCTTCCACTGTATTTCATAAAAATAATACATTTTTTACCCATTACTTTAAGACTTAATAGTTATTGTTGTTTTTATGCTAATAAAATAAGTTTTCTCATTTTCTTTTCCACACACTAATATACAAGTATAAAATATGACTAACCTCTCACTCCGACATTAGCGGTCTCTTTCTTTACTCATTTAAAAAAAAAAAGATTAATATAACATATTTTTTATTAAGTCTTAAATTTATTTTGACAATTGTACATATAGGCTACACTTTCTTATATCGAATCGTCTTTTTTTACGAGTAATATAAGTATTAATCCGCAGATTAATAGCAGAATTCGACTTATATTTCAAATTCAGTTGAATGTTTAATACAATTTTATATTTTAGAGCATATAAAATGTTAAGATGAGTCAATTTATTAAAAAAAAAAATAAATAAATAAATAAAAAAGTTCTTTAAAAGTTCATTGACACAATAAATTAGTCAAATTTTATTTCTTTTAAAAAAACAAGGCCGTGAATTCAGGGGAGGAATCGATGGTCCACGGACTATACCCAAATTTGCCTACTTGGCATACACATTCTTATCGTATTATCAATTAGTATAAGACTAGTCGCTCCACCCGCCTTCGGTGGGCTTCAGTCTAACCAGGGTGACTTCGTTTCGGACCCACCCACTCTTTTCTTAATTAAGTGCCGTAATTTTTTCAGTCCACTCGTTTCAGGCAATAAAAATAGATATACCAGTTTATTATATTAAAAAAGATGTATAATATAATATCGGAGCGTCCGTCTGTCGGTCTTGATCCAATCAAAGTTTCATCCCAAATCTCGAGTGTCTGTCCGTCTGTCACGCTATGTTTGACCAATTTTGAAACCAAATTTTGTAGTCTTATAGAGGACGTTATGGAGAGTCCAGATTAAATACTCGAGCTCCCAAATTCCTATAACTTTTAGAGTTATTAATTCTTAAAGTTACGAATTCTCCCATAGGAATTTGGATACCAAATGGCTTAAATAAAAATGCCTGGACCCCCAATATGTAGATTATTAATTAATCACGGATATCGTCAAAGTCTTATATGGCCTGAGTTGCCGAAAAGACTGTGTGAATATATTTTGTTTCCATGACAACCATTTCTCCTACCTTTCCTATGAAATACAAGAGTAAAGTGTACTTCAAACAATTTTGAAGGCAAAATGAGAATATACATTTGAAAGAGCATCTAAAAAATAAATGATTTTTGAACTTTAATCAAAATCGTTTGATAAAATCTAAAAAAAAAAAAAAACTGAAAAAATACATCAGTAAAGTACTAGTACTCTGGTCGATTTTGTTTAAAAGCTTATTTTCTCACTCCAGGGAGGTACAGTGAGTGGCAATATTAAGTCCAGCCCATGCGATTTCTACTTGTGATTATTTCATTGTTTTTAAAAAATATTATATATTTTTTAACTTTCATGGTTCAAACCTAGAAGAATTCCAATACAGATTTTATTTCTTCTATAAAAACAATGAAATAATCACAGGTAAAAAACGCATGGTTGGGACTTTATATTGTCCCTCACTGTACCTAACTCAAATCTAAAATTTTAGACTCATAGCTCCTTCATGCTTAAAATTGAACACAGACAGACCATGTCGCGAAAACCACTTTTTTGGATTCAGAAGACCTAAAAACAGTATATTCAACAAAATCTCGACATCGAATTTTTGACATGAATCCAATACTTTGTTTCTCTATATATTAACATATAGGCCTATACAGGTAAAAGAAGTAAAAATAGACCTCGCAATAGATAGCAGTTATCACCTGGCTGCCGTCAGTCCGTTATTGGCGAAGCAAGGAAGCCTTCCGAGAATCCTTCAGTCCGGCTTAACTGCATTCCGTCGACCGGCGTTTTTTTTTAACCCGCTTAAGCGGAGTTCGAAGAGGGTCCTTCGTCAATGACCAAGACAGACGCATTTCAATGGAGATATTTACTTACAATCCTATCTCCTCGCTTTTTGGAGCCTTTTATGGCAAATGAAAATCCAAACTCTCCGGAGATGGATGATGCGATGGTGTCTTGACATTTAACATGTCGACTTGTTTAGAACAACAACAGAGAGACGAACCAACAAGTCTAATGAAGAAAAAAACACAATGAAATTGATCTAATACAATAATCTTAAATTTAATATTTAACGGGACTTATGTCCGACTTTGATATTAACATTGGTCTTCTATAAACTACAGCAAGTAATAAAGATTTAATTAAATTTATTTTTCTTATAAAAGTAGATCACTCTAGGCGAGTTATTACAATATTAAAAACGTAATTATAATATTTTTTATTGACTTAGTGTTAATAAATTTTCTCTTTATAATTAGGTTAATTATTCAATTTCAATTTTTTTCCCCGAGTAAACCATTCTAATTTTTTCAAAAAAAGTTTTCTTAGTTTCTTAGTTTTTCAAATATTTATAAAGAGGTTCGCTTCCTGTATCAAACGAGAAACATTTATTGCAATTGAATTGGTACCATTATTTGAAATAAATAGGGATGTGGTCTAAATGGCCTTAGATGCCGACAAAGACCTTAAACAAATTTAAAGAAAAATTATCTTTTATGTAAATTATATTTGAAACTTGAATCTCCTATTGGGGTGTTGGGCTCGAATAATGAAGTACAAATTTTAAAAATCTGGTGTGACTGTCGCACAGCACACAACTTTCGATTACCGAAGGTAAGAGAAAGTTGTGTTCTGTGCTTGTCACACCAGATTTTTCGTGTCGACATATATTTAGTTCCCGGTAGTACGGAACATTAGAATTCAAGATGTAAAATTTATTTTTTGTTACCATGGCAACCATTTCTCCTATTCTTCCTATGAAGTGCTTCAAACAATTTTGAGAGCAAAATGAGAATATACATTTTAAAGAGCATCTAAAAAATAATTGATTTTTGAATTTAAAAAAAAATCGTTGGAGCAAATTTTGAGAAAATCGAAAAAAACTGAAAAATTACATCAGTAAAGTACTAGTACTCTTTGGCCGATTTTGATTAAAAGCTTATTTTTCCGGTCCAGGAGGATGTTTAACTTAAATATAAAATTTCAGCCTCATAGCTCAATTCCTTCATGCTTAAAATTGAACACAGACACACCCACACACCCACCCACACACCCACACACACACACACACAGACCATGTCGCGAAAACCACTTTTTTGGATTCAGGGGACCTCAAAACGTGTATATCCATCAAAATCTCAACATCGAATTTTTGACATGAATCCAATACTTTCTCTATATATATATATATACTAGACGCAAAGCCCCGCCTTCGGCGGGGCTTTACACCTAGCCAGGGGGCTGCGCCCCTGGACCCCCCTTGCTCGCCTTCATTGAAAATTGTGGATTTCTATAAAACATATACATATATACATACCGGTACATACAAACATTTTTCCCAATTCATTTTTATAATATATAGATTATTTTAACGGTTAATTATTCATGAATTTAAGATTTTTTGTGAATAATATCCTTTCCGGGACTCTCCCGATACACAAACAAAAAATTTACGCCTATATTTTAGAATTCAAAATGTAAATAAATAAAAAATCGTAAACATGGGTAAATATTTATATTTTGTTACCATGGCAACCCTTTCTCCTAATTTTTATTTTTTTCTTATTTTAACGGTTAATTACTCATTAACTTATTGTTATTTGTAAAACAAAACCTGTCCGGGACTCTCACAAACATACACAGAAAATTTCATCATAATTGGTTCAATCGTTTAGGAGGAGTTCAGTCACATACACACGTACAGAAGAATTATATATATAAAGATATTACATATATACATAGGTAAGAGAAAGTAAAAACAATATAATGAATGTACCGTATTTGTTTAATTAAATTTAAACTATCTATTTGCCCCAGATGAAACATGATTTCATTAGATAAACGTGAAATTAAAAAAAAAAAATTAAATTAAAAACTTGGTTCAAAAAATTTAATAAAAATTAATGTTTTTAACTCTTAATGCACATTCAGGTTTATTCTCTAATCAAACCGTTAACATTTAACATTTTAAATCAGCGTTAATTAATTTTAACACCTCCTTGCCTCAAATTGCTATTCTGTAAGAAAAAACTTTAACACCAAAGCGTTAACATTTAGTCATTGGTGTTAAAAATTAATGTAATGTCTAGGGGTGCCTTTAATATAAAGCAACATGTTAACGTCGCTGTTGAAACTTTGTTTACAGAATAGCATTTTTTAAAGTTGGGGTTATTACTTTTTAACACTCAAGTTAAATTTTAAAGTTTGTTTTTAGAGTTTAGGCCTGATTAGGTGTTAATGATGTAAAATTTTAATAAATCTTTGAAACTTAATAAGTGTTTTTAATGTAATTTATTTATTTTTTGAATTTTCATATATACAGTACTTAATGTTTCAACTAGAGCCTACGGTTAATATTTTAAATTCCTTAGGTAAATTTAAATTACAACCAGCCCTCGGGCTTGGTGTAGTTTGTACGCGTTTGCCTTGTATACCTAGGGTCGCGGGTTCGCTCCCCAGATAGTCCGATGATTTTATTTCAGCCATTTGGAGTCTTAAATGGTCTGAGTTGCCGAAAAGACTGTGTAAATATGTGCGTGAGTGTGAATGAGAAAAAAAGTGTGTTTCAAAAAAAAAAAAAAATTGTTTTTATCTATTTTTCTATAAGACTAAAATCAACTTGTATAGAATAAAATGAAGTTCAATTTTGAAGGGTCATCACCAGTTTGAATATTTTATATATTCTTGTTATTAGTTCAATTTGTTTTTATTTTCAATAGTTTTTTTAAATATTGAGGTTCAAAAATTCAAAAAGGCGTAAGCAATTTCCATCCAATTCCAATAAATTATTTAGCAAACGTTGAAACGAACGAAACGCCTCTAAGCCGCTATGTGGAGAGAAAAGCGTTTCTATGTAGAATGTTTATTAAACCAAGTCAAAAAGTTGCCAGAATATAAACTTGATTTATGAGCGCCGAAACAAAATCCGCCCTCACTCCCCCCCTCCATATACTGATGTCTTTTATTCTTATCTAGATTGGAGGGGAAGGGATTAGATTAATCATATTTTAGAAAGATATGGATCAGAGCATTTATCCCTAGAGAGTCCTTTAAGTGTTAAAAAATAACCATCATCTCTAACAATCATACCAGAAATAGGCAATTTTTTTTTTTTTTTTTTTTTTTCAAAAAAACATTCACACTTTTTTCTCATTCACACTCACTTTCACACACACATTCACACAGTCTTTTCGGCAACTGAGGCCATTTAAGACTTTTTACGATAATCAGTATGTTTTAATATATCAATTGGGGGGGTCCAGGCATTTTTATTTAAGTCATTTGGTATCCAAATGCCTTAAATTAAATTATCGGACTGCCTGGGGTCCGAACCCGAGACGTTCGGTATAGAGGGTAGGCACGCTACCAACTACTCCAAGCCCCTTGGGCAGAAATAGGCAATAATAAAATGTGAAATTTTTAAACAAAAATAAAATCTGGAGTGACTGGTCGCACAGCACACAACTTTCTCTTACCTTCGGTCATCAAAAGTTGTATTCTCTTTTTTCAGTTTTAGATTTTAGTTAGTTCTTTAAAGGTCCAATTAAAAATGAGAATTTTGTACTGTATTCTACAATAAAATCAGACAAAAAGTTTAAGCGCCTGATCGTTAGAGAATGCAACCTCAGATGCCTGCTTGTTGAGTTGGTTGCCTATAATCACTTCATTATTTTGTTACTTTCTCTTACCTCTATATAGGTTAATATATATAGAGAGAAAGTATTGTTTTGTTTATGGTTAGCATCACGGTCATTCCGATTTTGAATACAATTATTTTTTACATAAAATTCAACTCATACGATAATAAAACAAGAATACAGTAGTTTATATTTAGAAGCTATCTTTTTAAATTAATTTAAAAAATTTTTACTAAAATTTTTTTTTACAAACTGGTTGCAGAGCACACAACTTTGGATTACTGAAGGTATTTATTACCTTCGGTAATCGAAAGTTGTGTTCTGTCCTTGTCACACCAGATTTTTGTGTCGACATATATTTAGTTTCCGACAGTACTGTACATTAAAATTTCAAGATGTAAAATTTATAAACGCGGGAAAATATTTATATTTTGTTACCATAGCAACCATTTTTCCTATCTTTCCTGTAAAGTAGAAGGGTAAAGGTCTTCATAAGATTTCAAGGCCAAAATGAGAATATACATTTTAAAGAGAATCAAAAAAATAATTGATTTATGAATTCTAATCAAAATCGTTGGGACAAATTTTGAGAAAATCGGAAAAAAAAAAAAAAAAAAAACCTGAAAAACTACATCAGTAAAGTACAAGTTGTTTTTGGCTGATTTTAATCAAAAGCTTATTTTCACCCCTTACGTGGATGCCTAACTTAAATATAAAATTTCATCCTCCTATCTCAATTCTTTCACGCTTTAAATTAAACACAGACAAGACCATGTCGCGAAAACCACTTTTTTGGACTCAGGGATCTCAAAACGTGTATATCCATCAAAATCTCGACATCGAATTTTTCACATGAATCCAAAACTTTCTCTCTATATATTAATATACTTGACCGTCCATATGAAAAAGTACCAAATCTTCATCGGGGTCAAAATTGAGTTTTTATACTTTCTATACAGAACACATCCTGCTGAGCAACCTTTTTACTTTCTCTTACCTATGTATATATGTAATATATATATAGAGAGAAAGTATTGGATTCATGTCAAAAGTTCGATGTCGAGATTTTGATGGATATACACGTTTTGAGGTCCCCTGAATCCAAAAAAGTGGTTTTCGCGACATGGTCTGTCTGTGTGTGTGTGTCTGTGTGTCTGTCTGTCTGTGTGTGTGTCTGTGAACAAAATATCTCAAGAACGAAAA
Organism: Euborellia annulipes; assembly: GCA_023213315.1. Lineage (NCBI taxonomy): Eukaryota > Metazoa > Arthropoda > Insecta > Dermaptera > Anisolabididae > Euborellia > Euborellia annulipes. The sequence goes on from JAKCPI010021681.1 coordinate 9,689, forward strand.
GAGCTAGGAGGTTGAAATTTTATATTTAAGTTAGGCACCCCCCATGGGACGTGACACGAAGCTTTTGAACAAAATCGACCAAAGAGTACTAGTACTTTACTGATTCACTTTTTCAGTTTTTTTCAATTTTCTCTAAATTTGCTCCAACGATTTTTTTAAATTCAAAAATCAATTATTTTTTAGATTCTCTTTAAAATGTATATTCTTATTTTGTGATTGAAATCTTCTGAAGACCACTTTACTCTTGTACTCCATTGAAAAGATAGGAGAAATGGTTGCCATGGTAACAAAATATAAATATTTTCCCAAACTTATAAATTTTACATCTTGAATTCAAATGTACCCTACTGTCGGTAACTAAATATATCTCAACACAAAAAATCTGGTGTGACAAGCACAGTTCACAACTTTCGATTACCGAAGGTAAGAGAAAGTTGTGTGCTAATGCGCCAGTCACACCAGATTTT